>JAVSCE010017514.1:0-187500 GCA_032199065.1 Smutsia gigantea
CTCTTATGAGCCCAGTCAGAGTGCATTTATTAAAAGGAGTCGGTAAGGTTGAATACATCAAATAGAGTAATGAGATTCTCAGAAGCACACAAACCTCCATATAGCCACTCACTGGTTAGGGTACAAGGGAAACAGTGTTATTTGTATATGATATTTTGATTTTTCTCAAAGTCCTCTGTCCATTTAAAGTAAGCTGAAAACAAAGCAGGAGAATGGAGAAAATTGGGTAAAAATGAAAACAAATTTTGGTTGAAATGAAGTCTCAAAGTTATGTTTAACCAATTTTTAAAAATCTCATTTCTCAGCTTATAAAAGCAGAAGAGGAGATGGACATAAATGATGATAAAAATAGATCTGCTAAGTGAAAATATGTTAATCATGGAAATATATTTAGTTATGAGGAGAATAAAAAACTGCAAATATAGAAAAGTCACCTTAAAAATAGTATCTGAGAAATGGAAAAGCAATAAAGCAAACAGACCCCAACCGACTAGAAGGTATATCTGGGGTCCTTCAGTGACTTCTGGGTAGACAGGACGTTTTTGTAGCAAGCATTTGGTAAAAAGATATTAAAATAATGCCTGCATTTTCCTCTTGAGGCCCAGAACGTATATGTAGGTTTCCCACCATAGTAAAGCATAGTGACTTCCCTCTGAGCCTCCACAGCCCTGGACCAGAAACTTCAGTGAAGCCGATGGGGTCATGCCATCACAGGAGCCCAGAGCTCTCAAGGACAGTGTGTGCCCCAGCAGCCTGTCCTTGTCGGGACAAGGAACACCCCTCCTGTGAGAGTTCAAGGCGGGCGTCTTGTCTGCAGGGATGGAGAAGGAGAGGAGAAGGCATGGAGAAAGTCAGAGGGAAGGGAACTTACAGGACCTGAGCCCCTACTGTGTGCCTCGCACCACTGTGTGCACATTACCTCATCTGATCCTTTCCGTGCCCTGGGGGACAGAGATCAGTACCTACGTTTGGAAGATGTGGGATTTGGCATTCAGGGAGATTAAGAGATTTGCCCATGGATGTGCAATTTCCAAGCGGCACAGCCAGTATTTGAAGCCATGGTGGAGAAAGACACCATGTCTGCGAGGAGTCAAATTGTGTCCTCTCAAATCTTATGTTGGACCCTATGTCCCAGCACCCCACTAGGTGACTGTATTTGGAGATAAGGCCTTTGAGGGGGTAATTAAGTTAAAATGAGGCCGTTAGAGTGGGCCCTGATCCAGTTTGACTGGTGTCCTTATAGGAAGACTATATTCAGAAACACAGAGGGACACCAGGGATGCATATGCACAGAAGAGGCTACGTGAGGACGCAACAAGGAGGCGGCCTTCTGCCAGCCAGGGAGAGAGGCCTCAGAAGAAACCAGCCCTGCTGGCATGCTGATCTTGGACTTCAGCCTCCAGAGCTGGGAGAAATAAATGTGTGCTGTTTAAACCACCCAGTATTTTATTACGGCAGCCTGAGGAAATGGATACAATATCTGATATAAGGTAAGTTATCACTGGAGAGTTGTTCAGGGTCCTATTCCTGCTGGTTGAAAGTGACTGGCTTGTCAGCATTGCATTAGGTGGCAGGAAGCTCACAGAAGATCTGCAGAGATCAGGGACTATCCCAAGGGCAGCCAGACATGTCACAGTGTCCCCCTCCCCAACCCCACCCCATCCGTTTCCAGCTTCAACTCCTGCTTCTTACTACACGGGTGATATGAGGAGAGAAACACATTGTGTTAAGTAAGCTTGGTTACATTAAGGTTCTGAGGTTTGGACTGTGGGCGTGCAAAGCTGGGATTATTTTTAATGTTAAATTCTGTTGGCTGACATAAAATATGTTGATTCTGTAGAATAAGACAAATCTACCTGGATTGCCAGACACATACCTTCAACATCATGCTTGGATATGGGGCGATGCTGGAAAGCCTGTGGCTTTCATTGTGATGGGGAAGGGGGAGGCTTGGGTGCTGATGGGGGGAGTCCCTGTGAGGACCATGGTGGGAGCACAGAGCAGGGCGGGAATGCAGGGAGCATGGAGCCTTCTTGGGGGGTACTTTGCTGTTATGCCTTCCTGCTGTTGCTTTCCGGCCAATGGATGGAACCAGCACGGGTGCGCCTTCCTGCCTTTGCTGCATGGGTGGTGGTGGGGAACCCAGACCCGGAGAAGCATGGAGCTGCAGGGAACATGCACAGCCTCAGCGGCTTGCAGTGTCCTTGCCACCCGTAAAGAGGGAGCGAGGGTGGGGCATCTGCAGGTGGGATGTGGTCATTCGAAGTTGGATTCTGTCTTGAAGCATTACACCGAGGTCAAAGCAGCCAAGCATGATGCATTTTGTGAATTTTAGGTCTCTGTTTGTAAAAGGCTGCGTACCCTGATTTAAAAAGCGATTAAGTAAGACTGTCAGAGCCCATGAGCCCATAAGAAATGGGAGCCGATATCACCGACTGACCCCAGTAGGACTGAGCCACAGGACTGCGGGTCTGCATGACCCTGCCCTGAAGGGGATGTGGCTGACAGTCTGTCACCCTGCCGGATGGCTTCAGTATTTTTTTTTTAATAACTGTGACCAGTTACACTGATCTATCTTGAAGCATCCATTCACTAATTAAGTGAACAGGACTTGATCACCTGCTGGGTGAGTCACTGCGGCACGTGCTGGGATTCAGCGGGGAGCAGGTGAACAAGGCACACGGACACTTACAGGGCGAAATCTGTCTGGAGCACGACTAGTAAGGTGACCCGCAAGGATGCGGAGTTCCTCTTGGAGAAGATGCTCTCGTTTAGGCCAAGAACCAAAATGACCGTGAAAAGTGCACATCTGTTTAGCTCTGATGTGAGGGATTTAGATCAGAAATGGTGAAAATAATCTGCATTCTGGGAGACTGGGCTCCCAGGCAGGAGGAGTGGCTTTAGGGCAGAAAAGGAATGGGGAAGGAGAGGGTCACCCCAATAATGCAGCAGGATGTGGACATGGGAAATGTCCGCTGGTGAGGAAGGATGGATTTGGTGCCCCTCTGGGGTCTGACATCCCACTGAAGATTTTCCGCCTGCCTCAAACATCGATAGCACCTCTGAGCCTTGTGCTGGTGGAGATCTGGAGGCCCAGGGCTTGGGGGGTGGAGAGCAGGAGAATTTCAGGTGATGACCAGCAGTGAGATGGACTCAGGAGAGCATGAGGGGGCCTCCTGCTCAGCCCAGACACCCTACCATCAGGGGACCCTCGCGGGGTCCTTTGGGATGGGCTGGGGACTTGAGCTCTTTTGGATATTACAGGAACAGGTGGGCCTTCGAAGCCTGGAGGAACTGAGGGCCAGCAGAACAGACAGTCAGGCATCACCCTGTTTTGGTGGAGAGGGACGGAGCGCGAGGGGAACCTGGCCTGGAAGGAAGGGAAGGCGGCGTCACAGTGCGGCACGTGCCGGTGGGAAAGGGTGAAGAGCAGTCCAGACGGAGGGAAGAGGAAATGTGAGATCCCGGGGCTGGCAGGACTTGGTGAACGCGGGGGAGTCTGAATGGGGAGAGCGGGAGGGGAGAGGCCACCGGAGGGGTGGCCGGGCAGGCCTGGAGGATTGAGGATCAGCACATTCAGGTCCAAGCTAACCAAGGGACGGGGACAGTATGGGAACCTCTCTCCCCACCCGCACCTCCACCCTGGAGCAGGGGTGAACTATAGGGAGCCCTCCCCAGCGCCCCTCAGCCAGGGCCTTGGAGGAAGGGGTAACTTACAGTGTAAATCCTGCACAGTGGCCGCCCGAGCCCTGAGAGGCTGCAGCTGCCAGGACAGGCATCCCACTGGAGACTCCCTGCCACGGGCAGGTGCCAGCTGGCCAGTTCCCTCCCCCTGCCGCCTCTCCAGCCCCCTGCAGCCTCCTACCCGCAGCCCCCTCCGGCCTGGCTCTGCACTTTACCCCATGGCGTCCTGTAGTCTTATTCCTCCCTGGGTGCCCGTGTCCCACATCCTCCCCATCCTTCCCATGTCCTCTGTCTGTCATCAGCCAGCATCCCCAGTCCTCAGCTTCCCATCAGCCTGTTCTCAGCAGCACGCCCCCTCACTGGCAGTCGTCTCTTCCCTGAGGTCACCATCCCCCTGCAGCCCCGCCAAGTGGCAGTGGGTAGGGTCTGAGAAACCCCAGCCTCTTTGGCCGGCTCTTTGCCAGATGACCACTGAGCTGACCCTGTCAACACCTCTGATCCCACAGATGAGGAAAAGGAGGCCAGAGCAGTAAGGAAACGTGTGAAGGGCACGCAGCGGGCCACAGCTGAGACCTGGCCTGCCAGCTGCCCCCTCCTTTTCCACGCATCTGCTGCCCCGCCCCCTCCTGGGCCTTGCACAGGGGTCTTGGGTGGCCCTGAAGTTCCTGCTTTTGGTGTCTTGGTTTGCATTTGCCTGGTTTCTCTCCCAGCTGTTTAGCTTGCGTTCACCCCTAGGTAAACTTGCCCTCCATGCTATGCTCTGCATTTATTGGGGTGGTTGGTGGTTGGGGACAGGGGAAAGGATGGTTGGTACATTCACAAGAGACCGGGCAGGAGGGCCTAGTGTGTGCTGTGTGCTTACAAGCTGTGTGCAGAGTTCAGGGAAAGCAACCAGGTATGACGGTGCTCCCGGAGCTGGGGGGAGGGTTTGGTCCTGAGAACTGGCCGTGGCTCTAGGAGCAGCCATCCGGCAGGAGCTGTGGTCTTGGCAAGGGGGTCACAGCCACACCAGCCCCCAGCATGGCACGGCAAGGCCAGAGAGCATTAAGGCCCTGGCCTCCCCCTCTGGCCAGTGACTCGTGTTGGGTAACCTGCCATCCCAGGGAGGCCAAGCCCTCTGGGCCTGCTGCAGCACCATGCTGGGCAGGGATGCTCCATCTGAGAGGACCGGTGCATGCTCCATGGCCACACCATCCATCCCATGACTCCACAGCTTTCATTAGGTTTCCGAGTTAATCATGCATTTCGCTCTAGCTTCATGCAGCTTCTTAATCACAGCCTTATAAGCATCAGACATTTAGCACTCTGACTGGGTATTTACGGATTTCATCAAAGCATCTATTCTATCCTGGAAGTTCCTCCTGAAGTTTTCTCTTCCTATGGCATGTAACCCCCTAAGCCTTGGAAGGTTCTGGTGGTAGTGGTACTAACTTGCTTCAGTGTGTTTATCTGTCTAACCCAGCCAGCCTATTCAATAGAAATGGAATTCAAGCCTCAAACCGGAGACATGTCTGAGTTTAAAGTTTATTGGTAGCCACATTAAAACTGTCACAAAAACAGGTGGATTTCATCTTAAAATACATTTTATTTCACCTAATATATCCCACATATTTTCATTTCAAAATAGACAATATGAGGACATTATTGATGGGATATTTTACATTCTTGTTTTCATACTCAGCCTTTGAAACCTGGTGTGGATGTTACCCTAAGAGCCCAGCTCGCCCTGGCCTCGCCGTATGTCCAGAGCTCTGCAGCCCCATGCTGGACAGCCCACCAGGTCTACACTCTGTTCCTGCTAACCTGTTTCCAGTGCCCGCCCTTCCCTCCTGATCTTCTCTCTGCTCAGGCTATGCTCAAAGCAAAGCAGGCCTCCTTGCTCCCCCATCCCTGCCCGCTGCACTAAATAAAAACAAAACAGACCTATTAGCACATGTGAACGTGCAGCTCTGATTTCTCTGAAACAATGATGCTAGCAGCTGAGCTAAGGGGAAAACGGGGCAACCGGGTTTAGGGAGTCTCTCTTTTTGAGGGAAAATTGCAATTCAGAGATTAATTCTTTGCACCCCTAGAAGAACTCTCCACCCCTTCCCTCAAAGCAAAGCAGTTGTTCTCCCTGAACTCCACGGCACACCCACTGAGGGGGCAGTTATAACCTGGTGTGCTCTGGAGTGGGACAGGGCTGGATTCCAAGCCTGGCTCTGTCATCTCTGAGTGGTGCGATCCTAAGCAAATCACTTCACCTCTCTGAGTTTCAGTGTCTTGTCTGTAAAGTTTGAAAGACATACCTACTGTTTATGGGTTTTGTGGTAATTAATTAAATTAATATATCGAAAAGGCCTCACACATAGATTGAACTCAGCAAGTGGGAGCTACTCTTCTATGCGGTGAGAAGCAGGTCAGAGCAGAACAACAAAAAAAGTGTAGCTTAGACCTACTGAGTGCATCTTCTGAGAAGCACAGACCTTTCAGGTCAAAACAATGACGACGTCAAATAACCTTTGTGGGTGAGAAAAAGTCCTTGTTGTAAAAAATGATGGAACAGCTTGAGAGAGACTGCTGTCCACTCAGAGATCACAAGTCTCATGACAGCTCTGGGGGAGTGTGGAAACAAGGGCTGCCAGGCTCTGTGTGCTGCAGCTTCTGCCTCAGAAAGACAAGCCTGGGGGATGCCGCCGCCAAAACCAGGGGTGAAAGTGCAGGAAGTATGAGTCAGAAGTGAACCAGGGTAAGTGACGGCTGCTCCTGCAGAAATGTGTAAGCCCTGAAATCACACTCCTGTGAGGTGGCCCCCTGCGTAAACCCTAACCACACTTGCGAGGCATGCTACTGTTTTTCTTTTTCGATCACTTGGGTAGGTATGTGCCATATGCTCATTTAAAAGTTAAAGGATAGTCACCTGTAGGAGGAAGATGCAGTCGTCACTGCAAGCACAAATCAGTTCATATGCTTTTGATGACAGAGGTAAAGATATTGTTTATCCTTCAGCTTTTCAAAATAAGAAAAGTGGACCAGCGACTTGGTTGAAAAAAACATGACAAACAATTAATTAAATTCTGCAGTCCTGTGTCTTGAATGGGTGAAGGAAACAAACAGGATGAGGGGGGAATAAAGGGAAGATACAAAAATATAAAGAGAAAGAATCATAAAGGCCATCTAATCCAGTGAATTACAATTTGCTCAGCCTCTGAATGCAAATAAGGGGGTTTTGTTTTTTTCCCAAGCGGCAGAAGTCCATCTCCAATGTATTTAAGTAAAGAAACCTATTTTTTAAAAATGCATTTGCTGGGGTGTCTAACGGACCTCAGCCCAGTCCGGTCAGAAGCTCGGCCCTGCTGTCAGACTGGGCTGGTTTCCTCTCCCCCCCTCTGCTTCTCCCATCTCTGGGCTCCGTTTTCCTAGGTGATGGCGTCATTCCCAGGAGGGAGATGGCAGAGAGCTACCCCAGGCTCACAATGTCCTTGCAGTCTCCCCGGACAAAACAGAGAGGCTTTCCTTCCCGAGATCCTTCTCCGTGCGCTGGAGGACTCTGTCCTGTTTACAGCTGTTTCTGCCCCTTTGGGCTGATTTACTGAGGCAGGGGAGGGAGGCCAGGTCTTCAGGGGAGCCCCAGTGGGTCAGAGGCCCACCTCCAGGCTGGCGTACGTACTGCAAATCTACATTCCGTGGAAACATGCAGCTGGAGTAAGGGAGAGACAGTTCTGCCATGAAAGAAGGGATTGCCACAGGAAGGAAGGAGGAGTGGGCGGCACAGACCTCCCTGCTCCCAGCTCCCAGGCCCTCCACCCCAAGCCCCAGGGTCCGGAGCACAATCTGCAAACCGTCTTACACCTCCAGGCTCCCTCCTCACCCAACAGATTTTGCAAATAAAGAGACTGAGATCAAAAAGGCAAGAAATAAGAGACATCTCATCCTCGTGATTGTGATTTGAGGTTTCCTTAATTGCGAATTTGCCTGTTAAAATGCATTCGCAGCCCCACATCAAGCCTCCTGGTGCTTCTGGGGTCATTTCTAGACAGGAGTAGAGCCTTGGAAACCTTGTGTCACCAACTGCCATGTTCCCAGCTGAGGTGGAGCAAGGCGGCTCTCTGCTTTTCTGTCTCAGCTTGCATACTGTAAGGTATCCTTTTCATGATCTGTTTTGTGCCACATTTTTCACATTTTTGTGCTTTTTGTGGGTGATTTTGAAGTTTAAAACAATGGCTCCTATTCATAGTGCTGAAATGTTGTCTAATTGTCTTCAGCTCAAGAAGGCTGTGATGTGCCTTAGGAAGAAAATCCATGTCAGCTTAGCTTCATTCAGGCATAAGTTACAGTGCCACAAGCCGCAAGTTCAGTGTCAATGACACCACCGTATATATCGTATAAGGTGTCTTAGACAGAAGCACACAGAAAGAAGGTCATGCTCTGATCGGGTGGCAAAAATGTCATGACCAGAGGCTGGCAGGAACTCACCCCTCTTTTCTTCCCAGCAGTGGTGGTTCAGTATTCACTCATTAGGTGTATGCGGCAACCTCACAGCGCGCAACTACTGCGAATAACAAGAACTGACTATAATCCCTCAGGCCCCCGAGTCCGTAGTGCTTTCTCCTTCCACCATGTGTGATGTGCACAGATACAGAGGAGGGGGAGGAGGGGAGTGGTGATGGGAGATAAGGAGAGAAAAACAGAAAAACAAGGCAAAAAAAGATGAGAGAGACTGAGGCGAAGGGAGGCGGAAGCAGACGTGGATCAAGCAGAGAGGTGAATGTCTAAGCTGTGAAGGTATAGCTTGCGAGGCTCTGCACAGGGATGCTGGGCTGTCACACCACACAGTCCCAAGGCTTTGGACATGAGCATGAGATTTGTGTATGGGACGAGACTCTGATCAGCCCCCAAAACTGTAACTGAGCTTTGGGTGAAAGTTGTGTAAAGCTGCCCATAAGTTTCAACAGAAACGAATGAGAAGTTCCTCTTGCTGTTATATTTACACAAGTGCTTTCGAGAATGGGAAACCTTTGATTAGCAACATTGCCTGGTTTAGAAAACAAGGGAAGTGAGGCTGCCTCTGGTTTCCAGACAGCTGCTCTCCTCTAGAGAGCATACTGTTGCTCTATTTAATAAACTCTTGCTGCCTAAAACTGTTCTTAAAAAAAAGAAAGGATAAAGAAAATAAGGGAGATGAAAAAATGTAAATATAAGCCATAAAATGTAAATTAAATATGTACTTGTTTATCTTTAAAATTTTTTTGAGTTTTTTCTGAAACTCAGGAACTTTGTGGTATTTAGGGGTTTGCATTAATAATTATCTTCAGAAGAGAGCTGATTTTTAAATGCAAGTCTCTGTAGGAATATTCTAGAAGGAGCATTTGCTACAATGCTTGATGTGGAGAACTGAATTTATTAACCTCCAGTTGTAAATTCTGTGTGTCATGGGAGAGTGGATTTACTCACCAAGCTCTGGCATGATTAAATCATGGACTTTACACTGCTAATTCTGTCACATTTAATTCACCAATACATCAAACCTCATAGGGAAACCCCCTCCTTGTGACAGCTATTTTGACAAGTAAATAAGTGAGTGATACTAGCAGATTGATAATGAAATACAACTTACCTTTTCAAAGCACTTTTTTTTCACATATATTTCATTTGATTCTCTGCTCTTTGAAACTATGATTCCTAATTCAAATCTCAGTATCTTAGAAACTACTCTCTTTTTACCCTAGGAAAATTGTCTGCTCTTATTTTCAAACTTCAAAATTTACCTTTTCAATAAACTTTTATTACACTTTCTCAAGGAGTTGTGAAAGATTTGAATATATATAAATGGAAAATGTAGAGTTTTAAAAGGTCTTCACCTTAGCATTATCTAGTAATTTAGTGGGTGTCTTTGCAATTCCTTATTTGCATGCATAGAATGTCCACTGGCCTTCATTGTGTTCGTTTGGGGATGTCACTCCTACCTCAGTTGCAGGTTATATCTGGAATTAGTGCCCAGCTTAATTCATCAGCCTCTTTTTTCCTAAGCAAGTCTTGGTTTCTTCATATGTTGCTCTTAGAATGGCAGCATTTGGAAAAATGCTTAGGTTGCTGCTTTAAGTGTTTAAAAGCAGGATTGTGAAATAGCCTCTAGGACCATCTGGGTGAGCATGTGTGCCGGTGTAAGACCAGAGGGAGCGTTTTTCCCAGCATTGTCTACTGCTGACTCGGGTGATGGTTTTTTCCTTTATTAATTTTTTTCTGTGTTGTCAACCTTCTATAAAATGTGCAGATAATTACTTTAAACATAGGAAATGAACATGCTTTGGCTTCTCTTCAGACTCTGTCCCAGGCATGTCAGGGACTCCCGCCTCTCCTGCTGGCCTCTGCCTTCCCCTCCCGCTGCCTTCTGCACGGGCACCTGTCTGCACAGCATTTGGAGCCCTGGCTTACTGGTGGGGTTCCCCCTCCCTGGGGCTGGCACCCTGCCACCAGCAGGTTCACCTCCGCCTTGTTATGGAGCATCGCCCACCTGCTTCCCAGGGGGTGCCACGCCTCCATGGGAGCACCCGCTGTGTTGGCTAGGATCACCCCTCAGAACACTCTGGAACGCTCAGGACACTGGCCTTGGCCTTCCTAACTGACCATTCTCTGCCCAAAGGATGAGCAGTGTGAGATGAGAGACCCTAATGAGACCCCACCTAGCCTGCAGTCAGGGACGGTTTTTCTGAGAGAGCAGCCCTGAAGTTCTGGCTCCCTTATTAAGTCATTGTTTTTCTTTTTTAAATATCTTGTTCTAGACTTAAAAAAAACATAATAACATGGTGACTAGAGTTGACAGACTGTATTGTATGACTGACATTTGCTAAGAGAGTAGGACTTACATGTTCTTACCAAGAAAAGGTTAAATAAGTGAGCTGATGGGTGTGTTATTTAACTCCTTGCGAGGGAAGCCTTTCACCAGATGTATACATATATCTAATCACCATATGTACACTTCAAATAGCTTACAATTTTATTTGTCAGTTATACCCCAGAAAAGCTGGAAAAAGACACAACTATAAAGAGAACAATGTAATAATGACCATGCACCCATCATCTAGCTTCAACAATTCATAGTTTGTCAAACTTGTTTCAACATAATTTAAATAGTTATCCATGTGATTTTCGGCCCTAGAACTCTGTGGACTCTCCCAATAGGAGGACTCTGAATGCCTTGTCTTGACCACTTTTGTGCCCATGTGCAACACTTCTCCTGCAGGGTGTGCTCAGACTTCCTCTCCTGCAGGCCGGGCAGGGGCTCCCTTGCTCACCTCACTGGAGGGGGTTTCTAAGGATAAGTCTCCAGCATTCCCTCACCAGGCTTGTCTAATCCTAAAGTTCCCTGATAAGGAAACAAGCAATGCGGGTCCCAGCAGTATAGCTGTTTGACCTCATGAATGGGACTGCTTTTACTGCATCTTTAATATGTAGTGCTCTTTACAAAATTCAAAGGCCAGTTATTGATCAGTGTTCAGATTCTGTCCTAGGAGCATGAACTAGTCATTAAAGAATAAACACTGAAGAAATTCAATTTTAAAAACTGAAAAGAAATTCAGTCATTTGCAGCCATGCCTGTCATCCAAATCATCAGCTAAGGATTGCTGTCCAAACTGGCAAAGGAGCTCTCTGCTGCTGGCTGGTTCTTTCAGTTTTAGGATCAGTTTGGGGGCAGAATTAAACAAATAAAACAACGAAATTTACTAACGTGCTAGCTATATAAAATAAAATCAACTTACCTTTGAATTAGTTACCAATTACCACATTCATGCTGTCTAGCAGTAACCCCTCACCCCCAAAATCTCAGAGGCATACAACAAAAGGCATCTTTTTCTCCATGTGTTGGGTCAATTTGGGGTCAGCAAGGTGGATCTGGTGATCTTAGTTACATCCACTAGAAGATCTGGGTGTGGGCCGGCTGCCGATGGTCCAGGCTGGCTACGGTTGGAAGACTACGGCAGTTTGGCTCTTCACGTTCTCTCTCGCCCTCTGGCTAGGTCTCCCGGACAGGCTCTCATGGCAGTGGCACCAGGGCAGGAGAACACATGGAGTACGTATGCGTCACCAAGGCCAGTCCAAAATGGAGATTCTGCTATGTCCATCTTATTTCTCTGGCCACGACAAATCACATGCCCAAGACCTAAGTCAGAAGGTCAGGCTGGTCACCCCGCTCCTGGTGGGAGGGAGGACTCCGCAAAGCTACCTACAAAAGGCAGGGTGGGTGAAGAACTGGGACCGTGAATGCAATCAATTTACCATGATTTCATGACTTTTAAAGTCAGCTTTGAACTTGAAAACTGACTTTTGTGCATGGGAAAAGCGCTGGGGCTTTCTCTTAGTGCTGGGCAGAGAACATCAACTTTGAAGTTCAACAGTTTAAGTTCAGGTGGATCAGGAGTGGCTCTTGGGGACAGGCCGGAAGCTTTCCTTTACCGTAGGCTTGGAACCCCCTGGTGGAAGTGGCAGCTGCCTCACGTATTTGAGGCAGGACTCCAGTCCTTCCTGTGGGGCTCAAGGGGGGCGTTGAATTCCCACTGCGCTGCCTCCAAAGCCGGCATATGTCCTTTAGGCTGTGGGTTGTGGCTTCATGCAATTTGGTCAGTTAAATCCTAACTTCTGTTCATTCTCTAATGACGCTTGTTATAAAACTGCTCATTCCCAGTGGAGCAGTGACCAGGAGCAATTACTTGTCTAGGTACCATGTAGTTCAGTTTACAGAACTTCTTCCTCCCCTCCAGCCAGGATTTGAGGGCCTCACAAGGGCTTTCAATGCACTGATGCTTGCTGAGTATTGAATGAATGAATGAGTGGGATTCATTACCCTACACTGGCCTGGCAACATCCCTATGAGGTATCCTCATGCTGTAGGGAAGGCACACATGCCGTATCACCCAGTGCTCCAGAGAAACAGACCCAGTGGAATGTGTGTGTACATATGTTACAAGGAATTGGCTCACGTGGTCATGGAGGCTGGAAAGTCGCAGGATCTGCGTGCTGGAGTCCCAGGAGAGCCAATGGGGTAGCTCCAGCCTGAAGACCGGAAAGAACCAAGGCCCCAGCTCCAGGCTGCCAGGCGGAGGGTTTCCTCTTACTGGGGGAGAGCTTTTGTCCTGTTCAGACCCTCACTGGATGGGAGGAGGCCCAACCACACTGGGGGTGGGGGGCACTCTGCTTTGCTCTGTCTGTGGAGTCAAACTGCATCAGGAAACAGATTCACAGGTACACCCAGAATAATGTTTGACCACATGTGTGGGCATTGGGTTGCCCGGTCAAGTTGGCACATAAATTGAACCCTTACACATGGGTTTCATAAATGCATACCTTGGCCTATATTTACTTTCTATTCCAATAAAGTTAATTTCTTTGATCTTTTTTGGTGTAGTTCCCTTTAGCTTTGTTAGTACCAAGAAAGGAGTTTCAGGAAGCAAATACAAAAATGCCAAAGAAAAATTTGCACAGGATTTACTCTAAATATATCCATTCAGTTAATCGATGCCAATCTCAAACACCCTCCAGGAGTCAGGAGGCGTGAAATGGCACGCGGCACGCTTTCTGCTGTAGAGCAAAAAACCAGGTGGCCGACCCAAATTGAGTCTAGACCAGGGTTTCAGCATCGAAATGGATCTTTGTGGGCCTGTTTTCCCTGATGCTTCACTAGCATTTCATCGACGACTCTGTAGTCCTGTTTTTGACTCATCCTTGACTTCATTCTTGAGCTGTATCGGGCTCCTGAGAGCTCAGTCACGCTCTGAGCATGACTGTATAGGCTGTATGACCCACACGGTCGAAGGGATCATGGTTTCCCTCAGGACTGTGCCCAGGGGTATTCCTCAAACAGGACACCTGGCCATGCCCGTGCGGTGTTCAGGCAACATGAGGTGAAAGCGAATGATGGGACAGCTGTCTTAGATTTTGTTTGTTAGTATTCAAAAATGGGTGGAGCAGGTGGGGGATACAGTAAAGACTTTAAAATAAATTTTTGAAAGGGGAAATTTGAATAACCAACATTCAAGAAGGTTCAGAACAGGGTAGCTTCATGATCTCAGCAAAGAATTTGTGACCCTCCATTCTAGTGGTGGTATTCCACCACTGACAAACACAATTTCTTTCCATGTGTCTTTTTTCTGCCCTGCTGTCTACTGTTCCCTTTCTCTGAATATTGTTTCTAATCCTGAGACACAAAATCTGATGCAGTCTATCCCTTGACCAGCCCCCTTAGATCGATCATGTGTGTTCAATCGGATCCAACCAGCTCCGGTGCCAGGGTGTCCCATGTAGCAGGGCTGGGGGCAGGACCAGTTCCTTTAGGAGGCATCATGGACAGGGCTGGCCCACCAACATGTGTCTCATTCAATTGCTTAATCCAGTGGCATCCTGGAGCTGTCTCGTATTGGCTCGTGACAATCGACTGTGAACTTCCCAGGATTTTATGAGCCAGTTGTTAAATAGAGCCATGATTAAAAATTAAATTGCATAAATTTACAATAAAGCAAATTATATTAAAAACAAAGGTCATAAACACTCAGAACTCACCATCCTAATTATTTTACATTTTGTTATTATCTAATAGATATCATCTGTTATAGAATGCTGTCTAATGCTGTGTTACCATGATCTCTTCCCACCTATGTATTTGGTGACGTCAGATGGCCATGGGCAGGGTATGTACACTGTGGAAACTGTCAAATGCTACAAACTGGGGCTTGGTTTACTGTTGTGTTAATTGTCTAGACTTAAGAAATTGATGGAGAAATGTTAATGCAAATCAGATTTGAAAGTGGGCATGTCTACAGACACTGTAGTATGAGTAGCACAAAAAAATTGTGGAAATTGCCTTCAAGTGTTTAAAATTATTCAATTCAGCAAAAAAGATGCTCACTCCACTAAACAAGTTTCAATGCACAGCTTCACTGCTTTATTTCTGTCTTATTTTTTAACATAAAGGAAAATATCAAACCACGTTTGTCTCTGAACTACACTTGCTTGTCAACTGTAACCAAAGGTTGGCTGTGGATATAAGAGTTCACCAAAAAGCAAGAAAGCATTCTGTCAGAATCACTTGGCTACACAGAAGTTACATTAAAGAGTATCGTATATGTCATTGTTTATAAACTTTGTGTTATACATTCTTCATGTCAGCGCAGTTTATAACAGCCATATATACGTATATATACATACTCGGTTTTGTGGGAAGACCCATTGTTAACCATTTGCCAGCACCCCGGCAGACTTGCCCCACTCAACAGGCAGCTCATGGGGAGAGGGGAGCCCAAGGAGAGGCTGTAGGGCAGGTATTTGGGGAGAGTAGAGGAGGCTGAGCTGGACCTGGCTCTCCTGCATGAGGGGAAAACATGGCAGGGAGGTCGTGAGTCCCCTGAGATTGTAGGATTCACATCCTGCCCCTCAGAGGGCATTGACAGCAGCTGTGACAGCCAACTGAGGGGACGTCAGCTGAGCAGCTGGGGACAGAATCCGTCTTCTTCCTCCACACCAGCATCTTGGAGCGGGGCAGGCGGTGTCTCAGATGCAAGCAGACTGTACCTGGGCTCAAACATTTACTCAAGGGCAGGGAGGAGATGCAAATTACAGAGAAATTGAGTAAACTCAGTTGAGTTTTAAAACCCAAAGGTAGCTGGAAAGATCTGGATGCTGTTTAAGATAGGATTAAGAAATGAAAAGGAAAATTCAACAATAGTTCAAGGTGGTGATGATTAAAACAAGTCCTTATTTCCTTGTCACGGGGCTGCCTCTAGTTCCTGAGACCCCGGCTGGACCTGCCCTCATAATTGCCGTATTGTCCATGCAGGTGTCGTGACATAGTCTCCTCTTTTCTTCGCTAAAAGCTCAGGGCCAAATCAGTGACCTCCTTTGCCAACTCGCTAGGAAATTATGGTATTTTTGGTGCAGTAATCTGTTTTATCTTTTCTGTATGTATTTTCCAAATGCGCTAACTTCCTCAAATATTTATTCTTATCTTTTGTATCATACGTAGTTTGTAAATCACCTCAATTTATTTTGGAAAGAGGAGAACTGGGAATAAGTGAAAAGTTGCATGACTAGAATAAGATATGGCTGCGGTTGGGAATCATAAAGGAAGATAAAAGGCACTGGGCTGGGACTCGGTCCCGGGGAGGCCTATAGCTGGCTGCTGGGGGTCCCGTGAGGGCTCTGGTCTGTCATTTCTTTTTGCTTGGTAACCTCCGGGTAAGAGGATTGAGTTACTAACATGTCTCAGTTCAGGGCACATTTTTGCTCTTGATCCATGAAGGATGCCTCCTCTCCTACCCATTTGGAATTTCCCTTTTCTATTCTCCCATGGGGAATCATTTTGATGTATTTAATGTCTCTCTTCTTATTCATAGGTGTGGTAGTTCGCTAGGGCTTGTCATAACCGAGTACCACAGTCTGGCAGGCTTAGACATAGGAATGTGCTTTCTCACACTTCTGGAGGCTGGGAGGCTGAGATCAAGGTGTTGGCAGGCTTGTGTCTTTGGAGGCCTCTCCCCTAGGTTTGTAGACGGCTGTCTCCTCACCCTGTCTTCCTTCTGTGCCTATGTGTGCCCTTATCTCCTCTCACAAGGTCACCAAGCAGACTGAATTTGGGCCCACTCTAATGACTTCATTTTTAACTGAATTACCTCCCTAAAGGCCCCATCTCCAAATACAATCACATTTTGAGGTACTGAGGGTTAGGGCTTCAACATATGGATTTTGGGTGGACAGAATTCAACCTAGAACAAATGAATTCCTGAAAAAAAAATATTTTTGTTTTGGGTGCTTTTTTATTTTAGTAAAGTTGGATATCTTTTCATGTTTTTATAGTCTTGTATCTTATTGCACTTTCTCTCCTGTGAAATATGTTTCTATCTTTATTCCTTTTTGCTCTTGAGTTGTTGATCTTTAAAATGGATTTATTGGAGCTATTTAAAATATACATTCTAGATATTACTCCATTGTTTGCATGCAGACTGTAACTATCTTTCTCTAGCTAATTGCTGAAAATCTCCCAAGTATATAGCTGAATGAATTTTTCCCCATCTTTACTGAGATACAATTGACAAATAAAATTGTATACATTTAAAGTGTACAACTTGATGTTTTGATATAGGTATACATTGTGACATGATCCCATAATCAGGCTTATTAACATCCATCACCTACATAGTTACCAAGTGTGTGTGTGTGTGTGTGTGTGTGTGTGGTGTAAACACTTCACTTCTATTCCTTAGCAAATTGCAAGGATACAGTATTAATGACTACTGTCACCTTGCTGCACATTGGATGTGTATTTTGCCCACTGCCCCCCAGCTCCTAACAACTACCATTCTACTCTCTGCCTCCGTGAATTTGGCAATTTTAGATTCCACATATAATTGAGATCATGTCAATGCATTTCCTTTTATAAGCACCAGGTCATGAGGATAACATTTCCTGGGCCCAGAGCCCCCTCTGTGAACTCCCTCAATTGCTATCCCCTTCTCAGTCCCCAGAGGTAACCGCTATCCCAGTTTCTAATACTGTGAGATTAGTTTGCATGTTTTTGTACTTCCCATCATGAGATCTTAAATATGCATTCTTTTGGTCAGCCATATTTTTCTGAGAGTCATTCATCTCGGTGTACATAGGTGAGTTTGCTTTCAATGGTGTATACTATTTCATTGAATGGTTATACCTCCTAGCTTTTGAAGGACATAAGGATTGCTACCAGTGTGTGATCAGTATACATAATACTGCTATTGAGATTCTTGAACATGCATGTTTATGCCCATACATAAGCATTTTCCTGGGTATAGATCTAGAAGTGGAAGTGCTGGAAAAGTTTAGTATTGCTAAGACACACCCAAGCAGATTTGCAAAGAGGTTGTGGAATTTATATTTCTTGCCAGCAATATACAAGACTTCCTATAGTGTCACATCTTGCCATCTTTTTAAGCTTTACCCATTTTGATGGGAGTCCAGTGATACCTTATTGTGGTTTTAATAGCATTTCCCTGATGGCTAATGAGAACGAAAACTTACTTGTGTTTATTGGTCATTTGAATGATTCCTTTTGTGAAGTGCCTGTTGAAATTCTTTTTCTTTTGGTTTTCTCTCTTTTTTTCTTATGAATTGGTAGTAATACTTTATATTTTCTGGATACAAGCCCTTTGTCAATTATGTCTTGCAAATGTTTTATTTCACTCTGTTGCTGTCTTTTTAAATCTCATAGTGAAGTCACCTGTTGAAGAGAAGCTTGTGGACTTCTGTTTCTCTACATAATTTTTAGTAAGTTACTGGGTTTCTAAAAAAATTGGACTGAGTTTTGATTGGGGCTGTACTGAATGAATAATAGTTTGTTGGTAATTGACATCTTCATGATATTATGTCCTCTCTCCCCAGAATATTCAGCATCTCCGTTTATCAGACCATCCTCTCAGCCCTTTGGCATAGCTTTGAAGAAATCTAGTGGTTAAGCTAATTTTAAATCCTAAAGAATGCATTGTTCCTGTGAAAGGGTTATTACTTTTATGACACTATTTGTTGTTATTACTGAAGTAGAGAAATGCTACTGAAGGTTGATCTTGTAACCAAAAACTTGCTGAATAATAGTTTTTAGCTTTAGTACTTTATCTGTGGAGCCCATTAGTTTTTCTGGGTAAATTATTGTTCGATCTCTAAATGATGATGGTTTTCTCTTCCTCTTAATTGTTCTATTCTTTATTCATTTTCTGTCCTTATTGCTGTTGACCAGGACCTCTGACAGTATTTCTAATAGTACCAGTAATAATGGGCATCCTTGTCTTGCAACAAATCTTAAAAGGGTTGTGTCAAAAGTTTCACCATGAGGAATACAAAACTGGCTGCAAGAATTTGGTGTAAAACTATCAAGTTATGGAAGTTCATTTCTCCCAGTTTGCTAAGAACCTCTTTTCCTTAACAGCTATTGAGCATTACTAAATACTTCCTCTATATAAGCTGAGATCATCTCAAGCTTTTTCCTTCTTTAATCTGTTATTGTTCAGTGTTACTCTCTGAAGCTAATTCTGCAACTATGATGAATTGCTGAGTATGGCAGCGTTCCTTCTTCAGTAAAGACTTAAGCATGCCATTTGTTGAACTGAGCTAAACTGTTTTTATTTGATTTCCTCCACAGTTGCAACACTAAACGTGGGCTCAGAGAGAGCTCATTGAGTCTCTAGTCCAACATGGATAAAATGCTCTTGAAATTCTCTTAACTACTGTCATTTTTAAGAAGCTGCATAATTGTCTCTATATCCCAGCATATTTAACAATTATATTGACTGTTGATATGAAAAAGGGGTGCAGGAAAAAGAAGAATGTGAGAAAGATTTAGGGGTGTCCCATGCAAAGTGTTAGCTCAGTTTCCAAATGTCATGCTGGTGTTTCCAAAACGTGGTTCCCGGAGTCAATCTTTTGTCTCTTTTTAGTTTATCTGAACCCATTTTACAAGCCATTCCTCAAACCGTCCTTTGGGTCTCCTATGGGCCATTGTAATCAGGTCAGAAATTGAGCTCATCAGCTGTTGGGCTGGGAGAAGCCGGAGATGCTCAGCCCCGAGGGCTGTAATGTGGGTTCCGCTCTTAGCTGCAGCTGAAAGCACGGCTGGGACGCTGGCTGTGACCACTTGGCTCCCACGGAAACCAAGCCCAAGGGAGCTCCAAGTACGTGTGTGGCTTCTGAGATAGTTTTAAGTCTCCTGCAAGGCTAAATTTAACCTGAAGTGTAATAATGAGAAAAAGCAAACTCTGTTTCATTTTTAGGAAATAAATGCTTTTCCTTGTTGTCATTTGTCAATTGTCAAGCTCAGCATGTAGCTTTTGGGAATGCCAGTGTATTTGAGTGTGTTTTCATTTTTAATCACCCTTTGTTGCAAAGTCTCCTAAATACTGTGTTGCATTATTACATAAACTGAAGGCTGACAGGGCACCCTATCTGTCTCTTGGAAAATGCGTGTGTTTGGTGACTGTGGGAGCAGCCTGTTCTCCAGAGAGGCATCTTTCCCTTCCGGTGGGGGATCCATCTCTGTCTCAGTTATGAAAGGAGGGCTCTCGTCTCCCCCACCGACTGGCAGGAAGCCTTCTTCTGTCACATTTGTTCCTGCTGTGGTTTTTGTGGTTTTTCAAAGAGAGCAGAAATGTTCAGCCATCCTGGTTTCCTCTTCTTCTGAAAACCCACTATTATCTCTTCATGGACAGGCGTTTTGTGAAATTTGCCTTTGAAAGGCATTCTGTGCTGTGAAATGCTTACATACATGTCTGGAAATGACTGTCTGTAAGTTATGCTGTCAGGCACCAGGGAGGGCCGCTGCTCTTTCCACTGGCATGATTTCTTCACTGCGTCTTATCGCCAGTGGGCAGACAGCCCCCGTGGTTGGCTCGGGAGCTTCCACCCCAGGCCTGGGCTCTGAGCCCAGGAGCAGCCTGGGGTATGGGACAAGAGGGGGCGAGAGCAGGCCCCAGCTGCGGTGCGTCCTCTAACCAGCTGAGGGCCTGGACAAATGGTTTCATCTCTCAGGCCCTTGCCTCCTTCCCTAACAGGAAACCGGAGTAGATGATCTCCAAGAGTCCTTCCAGCTCTCAGATTTTCATTCTGTTTCTTTCTTGCCACCGTGGCTGGTGTGTTCTGTGGAGCACGCTGATTTGCAGAGGCAGCACATTCTCTTGACTGGGTCCCTGCCTCAGGTGTGTCATGTCACTTCCAGAGGGAGACCTGAGGCTCTGGGAAACGGGTTAGGCCTTAGGAGCATGTCCCGTTTAAATGCTGCTTCCCTTTTAGAGAACACATGGATAAGATCCCACATGCTCCTTAAGAGCCTTCTTCAGTGTGGCACTGGACTATGTGTGATACAAATTGTGGGTTTCCTCCTCTGTATTTATTTAGTCCCTTGCCTGGTCAAGGGGCAGGGCCTCCTGCAGCCTGTTTCCAAACTTGGCAGTTATGGAGATCAAGGGTAGGCTCTCTAAGGACAGGAAAGGACCCCATGTGCCTTGGGGGAAATGCAGAGAGAGGACTGTCCAGACTAGAGGCCAGTCCAAGACCTGGGAGAGGGAGCTGTGGCCTCCAGGCTCTGTGCTAGGGCTCACGGCCTGGGCCCTGCCCGTGACCCTGCTGGCTGACTCTAGAGGGCAGTAGTAGGGGGCCTTGGCATAGGGGTGCTGGCTAGAGCTTGGCAGGGAAGACACTGCAGGCATGGGGCTGTTACTGGACATAACGAGGACCTCACCTTGGTGCTACGGTCCCCCCACCCCCCTTTGCATGGCCCCAGTGCTGTTAATTTGCAAGAAATGAAAGTGGTTGTTCCTGCTTGTGCGGCCAGCGATCTGTCCCTCTACAGCAATCTCCAATGGAGGTTAACACACGTTTATTTTAGCAAGTGCCATAGAACACTGTGAGGCCAGTAAGTCCAGACACAGGCAGGGGAGTGTGTGAGCCCCCGGCATTGCAGTAAGGGCAGAGCACGGGGACCGGGGGAAGGAAGCTGATGCTCAGAAAGGCAGGCAGGAGGGGATAGTGTGACTGTAAAAGGTGACGGTCAGGACAGGCAGAACCCGCAAGGGCCGTGGTGGAGGCTGGGCTACCTTCAGAGGAGTTCCTGTAAGTTCCCAGCCACCTAACAGCCTAGAAGAAACCCCCACTAGCAGGACCAAGGAGAAGAGAGGACCGCGGGCGAACCACAGAGGTGGATCTGCAGTGACTCCACTTCTGGGTGGACAGAGAAACTTGTAATCCCCTTGTCTTCGTGGGCTGGAGGCAGAGACTTGCTTCTGACCAATAGGACGTGCCCGAGGTGCTGGGTGTCTTCATAACTAGCTTCCATCCGATGGTGACTTCCGTCCAGCCGGCAGAGCCTCCATCACCTTTTTAGCTTACGCAGGTTGATGAAGCACATGTCGTGTTGGCGAGGCCTGATGGGGACCGAGGGCCACCCCAAGAGCAGCCAGCAAGGACCCGAATCCTTCCAGCAACCACACGCACTTGGAGGCCAGTCCTTCCAGGCTGCTGTTAGTGACTAACGCCTCGCTGACACCTTGACTTCAGCCTGTTAGGTACCCTGAGCAGAGGATGCAGCAAAGCTGTGCTCAGATTTCTGACCCACAGAAATCGTGCAATGTGAGAAGTTTTCAGCTTCTAAGATTCGGGGTAAATTGTTCTGCAGCCATAGATGACTCATGCGCACTCCTGATATCGTATTGATTTTCCTCCGAATGTGTTTTAGACTGGTTGTTCTTCCCTACAACTGTGGAGTTCTATTTCTCTAATTGACACCAATGTGTCATTCTCATTTAGGAGACTGCGTGGATCTCAGAATTCTCTCTCCTCTCCTGGGTACTTCTCCATCTCGGCTAGTTTAAAAAAGCCAAAACTCCAGCCATGTATGGTTTATGTCAGAAAAATAATTTTTGTGTTAACGCTTGTCACAGGTTGAATTGTGTCTCCCAAAAAGATGTCTCAAGCAAGACATAATGGTGTCCTCTGTGAAGAGAAGGCACTGAGGTTCAGGATTCCTAGAAGAAGCACATGATATTAGAATTAAAAGGAATTACAGCTCCTCCAGGCCCATCTCATCATTGTCTAAAGAGATAAAAACAGGGAAAACAGGCTTTTCCTACGCCCAAGTGAGCTAGTGGCAGTGCTGGTGTAAAATGTCAGGTTTCTGGATTCTGGTCCAGCCTACTTTCAGTTGCTAAGTAGAGTAGAAGCCTCTGTAGGGCACGGCCCAGCTTCAGGGCTTAGGCAGGGGCTGCAGTGCAGAGGTGGCTGGAGGTAGAGATCTCGTCCTGGGATGTGATTACTTAACATTATGTCAGATCAAGGTGCCTTTAACAACTGTATCAAAGAATGGGCCCTCGCTCATGTCCGCATTTCCTAGACAGGCTGCTTATTCAAGGGAATTCAGCTCATGAAATAGCAATCAACCACTCCAAACCTCCTGACTGCCAGTGGCAGCATTTGTCCATCCCTGGTATTGGCAGCTTCATTCGTTTCATAGCTTTTACTAGACATTCCTGAAGTTTGCCGCAAAAATCAACTCTTCAGTGTCCCACGGATTTTGTTCCCTTTTCCCAACCCGTTATACAGATGGATTCTTAGTGAGAAGTACAAGAAAGGGCCAAATGCAGGTGACCTAAGTCTCTGCTTTATATAGGATGCTAATATTAAAACTGAATATTAAGTAGTGTGTGAGGGAGGGTGTAAATTACCTGTGCGTTCCTGGTCTTAGAGATAGTTTCAGTTAGAGCCTGGTTTAGCTTGCTTTCGGTTTTTGGCTAGAGATCAGAGTAGCTCTGAGCAGCTGCTGTATTGCTGAAAGTGTCCTGAGATGTGTCAGCTTCATCCGCCCATGAAGCTAGTTCATGTCACTCTCACTCTATTGCCAGAATTATAATGACTTTGGGTCCCCACTTGCTCGTTCATTCAATTGTTCATTCAAAAAATATATATTAAGTTGAGGAGATAGACGCAGCCATGCACACAATCAGATAAGTTTTCTGGTCCCATGAACTTACGGTTGAGTTGGGCAGACAGACATTAATCAAAAGATCAAACCACACCCATAGGCTGCGAGCATGGGCCCAGGTGCTGCAGGGAGGCTCCAGTTGGAGGCAGTGCCTGGACCAGACTCGGAAGGGTGAGGGGGTGTAGGCAGACAGAATGCCTAGGGAGGAGTATTCCTGGCAGAGGGAGGAGCATGTGTAAAGGGCCTATGGCCGGGGGACCAGAGTAAGGAATGGAGTATGAGAGTCCCCTGTTTTTCCGGAGGGGGAGGGGACTGTGTCGGGTGAAGGAAGACCTTGTCAAGCAAGCAATCACCTAATAGTGAGGACTGACCCCTACAATGAGCTCATGCCTACAGTGCCCTCTACACACAGAGCTTCCAGTGCACTTCCTAGAGCCTGGCTCTTGAATGTAAATGGCCGAGGTTTATCAAACAGCCCTGAGTAACAGCGGTTGAGCATGTGAGAAGTTTTAAACAAAGGCAGTGCCTGGCACCACCCCTAGAGAGTAGACAGACATTAACTGTCCCGGGGTGGGGTCTAGACAATGTTTTTTGTGTCTTTGTGCTTTTTGTTTTCATTGTTGATGAGTTGCTTTTAAATTCTTCAAGTGTCTCGGTGTTAAGGGGGTTTGAGATGAGCTAGTAGCGCCCCTTGCAAGAGCATGGGATCAGGGACTCAGAACATCCAGATTTGAGCCCTCATCCCACCGTTTAACATCCATGTATATGTATATGTCTACATATATGTGTGTGCACGCACATGCACGCGTGTGCATGTGTATATTCACAGGAGGATGAGCACGTCAGAATCACCCCAGGGCTTGCAGAAATGCAGATTGCTGGGCTCTGCCTCCAGAGATGGAGATGTGAAAGGGAGGGGCGGCCGAGCGCCTGCATCTCTGACACATTCCCCAGCCAGGCTGATGTGTCGGTCCAGGGAACTGCTTTAAGACCTGCTGGCCAAGTGCGCTGGTTACAGTTCAGACTCAGAACTGCAGAGTTCAAGCCATCACTTTTCAATTGGCCAGCTGTGCAATCTTAGGAATATTATTGAAGTTCCCTCATCTTCATTTCCTGTCTCTATAAACCTGATAGCCGAATGCACACGTGGCCTCAAGACGCCATTCTGAGATGAGAGGAGAGGGTGTCCTCGGGGGGCTCTGGGCTGTTATTGTGCAAGTATCTCCACCTTTTAGCTTCATTTGAGCCCAAGTCAAATGAGGGGAACACAGCCCCAGAAACCTCCCAGAGGGGGGCACAGAAACGGGGCTGACACGAGACAGTGCTTTGAAAATGACAAAGTGCCACACGAGGGTGAGCCTCCCCTGATTCTGTTACTACATCGAAAAGCTGGAGGAATCTCAGTAGTGCACTTAATTCACTGGTAAATGTTTTTCCTAGGTGTCATTCAATACATCCCCAGAGGTTGGCATTTTCAGCTGGTTCTCTGGCAAATTACGTCACCTGCAATAGCATGTCCACCTTGCGTGTGGGAAATGGGATAAATGAAAACCTTAGCTCCTGGGGCCTTTTTAAAGGCCACTCAAGTTCTCATCAAAGTGTTTTACAGTGAAATTTGCTTTTTAGAAAAATGTGCAAGTTTTGAAAGTATTGTTATTACTTTTATTAAAGTATTGCTATTACCAATGGAGCCCTTGGAATTAAAAGATCAAAAATTAATTCTCTGAATCCCAGTTTAATAAGCATATGCTGTCATTCCCTTTCAGTATGAAATATTACCTAGCAATCTTCCCATTTACGCTGCTCTGGAATGCCCACCTTACAATATGAAATTCTAGGTTAAAGTTTATGCTACTCTCAGAAGGAAATTTGCATTTTCTGATGAGTGTTATGAAGCTATTAGAACTTCATCCGCAGTGCTGAGATATCCAATCACTTCAACAACTGCATCCAGGCCAGGCTCCGCAGCAGGAGCTGGGCTAATGCAGAAGACGTGGCTGCACCCTCGAGGATCTTCTGGGGGCTGCAGGAAAAATGGATCCAGCCTCGAGAAGTGGGGAGGTACAGGCTGCCGGGCAGACACACAGGACAGCCAGAGGCCGGGCATGGGCAGGGTGCCAGGGAATTCTGCCCCCAGGAGGTGAGAAGGCGGGCAGCCCAGAAGGGGTGGAGGGGCAGGAATTTTGTGCCCCAGGCTGTCCCTTCAACAGGAAAATGCAGAGTTCCTGAGCACTGTTAACCTTTCCTCCTCAACCCCTCCTCTCATTTGACATTATATGGGAACAATGTATAGCCATGTCAACTGTTTCCACCTTCCATACATCCTTCCCATCCACGTCTATATGCTCCCATGTTCTACACCATTGCAACAGAGCATACACACAACTTAATGTGCTTTATGCTTAACATCATATCTTTCAAGTTGCTCAAAGGCAGTTTAATTACGAATTAATGACAGTACAAAAGTTCTTCAGTTGGTGTAGTTTATTTTGGCACTCCCACATCGTTGGTTATTTCTATGTTTTAATGACTATAAATCACTGCTGCATCCATGTCTTCATGCCCACATACCTTCTACTTCCTGGACCTTGGTGACAGAGTACAGTGACCAATGGAGAATACACTCTGGGCTTGAACCCTGGCTTTGCTATTTCCTGGCTGCGCGGCTGTGGATCAGTCATTCTGCCTCACCGTGATTCATTTCTTCATGTATAAAATGGGAGCAACACTATCTCCTTTACAGGGCTCTTGTGAATTTGAAAGGAGTTAGTATGTCAGCGCTTAGAACCATGTTCAGCACATAGGAAGAATATACTGGTAATTAATGAATTTCCATCGATACACACAAGCTAATAGTGAAGTAAGTTCTATGTGCGTTGAAATGCTTTGTTCACATACCTGTTGGATCTTTAATTTTTTTCTAGTCAATTTCTGTGAGCTCTTTATGGAGTCTTGATATTTTCTGGGGATAATTTATCTCAGCCTGTCCTCATTTATATATTTTAAACATTTTTTTATTACTCTATCTTTTGAATGTCTTTTGTGATTTTTTTTAATGACATCAGCGTTCATAAATTAATCCTGCATCCAAAATCCAATATTGAATTACATGTTTTAGGCATGTTTTGATTTATTATTATAATTTTTTTCAGTATAAAGTGCTTTATTTTCCAAATCAAATACTATTAAATTTTTTATTTCATTTGTTATAAGCATCATTCAGGAGGGCACTTGGAGATGTTGTCAGGGACAGTTTATCTGGTTTAAATATAAATGACTAATATTAGATATTATATTGAGGTCATAAATATGGACAGGAAGATTTCCACTTTAAAATTTATTGAGAATTTCTTTGACTTTGGAAAAAAATATAATCACGTCCCATAAATTTTATTTTGCATCTTGCAAATAGCTAACACCATTATGCTTTATTTTACAGTTTAAAAAGTCTTTTTGTATATCTTGGGGTCTCCTGACAACAATTTGAGCTGCTATTGTCTAAATTTGGACAATAGTGAGTTACAGTCGCATATAAGAATTATATTTCTATCCACTTCTCTTGTATGTGTAATAAATTTTCTTTTGCATATTTTGTTGCAATGCTGCTCAGCACATGAAATGGAAAGGAAATTTATTGAACAGCTACTTAGATGTGTTGCCACGTGAGTGCTTTCATATTCAGCTCATCTAATTCCACAGCAAGTTTGTGAGGTCGCTCGTGTTTTTTCTGCTGTTAAGGACAAAGAAAATGATGCAGAAGATACCACGTGCTATCCCCAGTCCCTCTGGCTGACAGCAGGTCAGTGGCAGAAAGCCTGAAGATGTCCTTTCCTGGGTGATTCTATAATTCACTCATTAAAAAGGACGAGACTTCTTGCAATGCACTTTCTTAACAGATTTCAGCTTCGTCCGATATCAGTATTGGGTGGCTACTTTCTCTGTGCTCCCCTCCCACCTCTTTTCCATCAGCTGTGGTCATTTTGTTGTGAGTCTTTAATTTTTTGCTCTTTAATATAATCTTATTAGGATATTTTCCTTTCTAATGCTGGGATCCAGGCCGTTTTGTTTCATTGCTATACACATCCATTTTTATTCTGATACACTGATGAGCTCTAGGGCAGAGAGCAGAATGGGGGTTGCCAGGACCTGAGGTGAGATCATGGGCAGATGCGGAGCAGGGGGCACAAATGTCCCGGAAGATGAGTAAGGTCTAGGATCTAGTACACCATACAGTGATACAATTAGCAACACTGTCATCTATGTTGGTAAGTTTCTGTGAGAGCAGATTGTAAGCGTTCTTACTACAAAAAACACAGTAGTACTTATGTGAGGTGATGGATGTATTAACTAACCTCACGTGGTAATTATTTTGAAACGTGTATCAAATAATCACATTGTACACCTTAAATTTACACAAGGTTATATATCAAATATATCTCAGTAAAGCTGGGGAAAAATAAATTAAAAATAAGTAAATAAAATAAAATGTGCACTAAAGAATTTTGTGGATTCTTTTACAAAATCTCATTGTAGAGATTTTGGGAAACACTCTAAATCACCAATGATCCCTCGAGCCAGATAGAATCATTTGTAGCATATTTTGTTTCAGTACGTATAATTGATATACTAACTATAGTTTCATGTCTTTTTTTAACTTAACCATTCCCTCATGAGCGATTTTTCATACCATTGAAAACATGGATTTCAGGCTGTGTAAAAGGAATGCATTATCATTTTTCAATCATTTGCATCCTTTAAGTTATTTAGGTTGTTTCCAATTTCTGCTTTTATAGATAAAGCTGAAAGAAACAGCCCTGAGTTTAGAGCTTTTGCGGTGTCTCTGATTGAGTCCCCTTGGCAGATTCCTGGCAGCACAACTAGACAAAGATTGTGACTATCCTCAAGGCCCTTGGAGCATATTACCTTGTCACTTTTCATAAACAGCACACCTGTTCATAATCCCATTCTCCATGCATGAGAAAGTACCCTTCCTTAGAATTGTCCCCCCGCTCACCAACTCCTACACAAAATGTCTGAAAATGTCCTAATTGTTTGCTGCCATCAACAGAGTGGCCCAGACTTCCAAACCAGGGAGGCCCTGATTTGGGATCAACTCTGGCTCTGCTACTTAAAACTTGCAAGTCACCTAACTTCTTGGAGCTTGAGTCTCATGATAGGAGCATTTAACAATCATGCAAACAGTGCCCTTTCTCTCCCTGGGAAAGGACAGATGGAGGGGAGGTTGAAACTATGTCCAGTCGTAGTTAGTTTACCCAGATCTGGTTAACTCCTTGTAGAATCCCACAGACACCTGGAGAACATGAGCAGACTTTTGGGTGTCCATGACCTCGTTGCAAAATCTTGAAAATGGCCACTATAAAATATACTTTGTGTTACAGGATAAAAATATTGATTCTCAACATAGGAAATACAGTAAAAAATATTGTAATGACTTGGTATGAAGACAGATGGTAACTAGACTTATCATGGCGAGCATTTTGTAATGTAATTGATTGTCAGATCGCTGTGTTGCGCACCTGAAATGAATATACAATTTTATATCAAATGTACTTCAATAAAAAAATAAAAGAAAAAAATATTGATGATCTCCAAACAACATTAGATGGTTGAGAGGTACCGTGCAGAGGAAAACAGCACACACAGTGACCGCAGGAACATTCTCAGAACGGGCGAGGCCACCGAACCTCACATGCATGTCTTCCTTGCACAACAATCCTGTGAGCACTGAGGCCAGGGTGCCCCACTCAGTGGACATAGGCGGTGAGGCGCAGAGCACTGAGGGGTGTCCTGCTGCCTGCAGTCTAGTCAGGATGTGCTAGAGCCAAGACTGAGGCCCCGCAGCCCGACTCCAGAGATAGCTCTGCCCACCCATGACATGCAGACCATTTTCCACTGAGTGAGGATGCAGAGCACGTTCCCATCCTGATCCTCCTGCAATGTGCCAGTGACCCCATATTGTTCCGTGTGCAGCGAGGTGCCCGCCATGCAGACACCAAAACCCTCTGCAGGTCCAGAGTTCAGACAATGGCAACAGTGCTGGCTGATGTAGCAGGAAAAGTTCATAGAATCAGGAGGTCGGGCTGCACTGGCGCTGGAGCCATCAGCATGCGAGCAGGCTGGTGAGGCCCCCATTCCAAGGGTCAGGCTCCCTGCCTCCAGTGTCAGAGGATAAGGGGACATCTGATGGGTGCAGCCTGGTCACATGGCCTAACTGCAAAGGATGCTGAGAAAGTCAGGGTCTGGCATTTCTAACTCTGCTTCTACTGAGATTCATGAGGGTGGGAAGTCTTAAAAGTAGACGTGAGTTTTGGATTCTGGGAAACCAAAAACAAATGGCAAATATTTACTTCCCTAGCAAAACTGAGGAACACTTTATGATTGTCTACCCTTGGCGTACATCACACAGCGTGATCTGAAATATTTAGGGGGACATAAAGCCTCCATTCAGTGGCCCAGAAATGAGACAGAGAGAGACGGGCCGTGAAAGTAAGAACTGTGCATTTCCTTCTGACTGTGCATCTGGCGGGGCCAGGCTGGTCGCTCGACATCGGCTGTCGCAGGAGCATTACACCGCAGAAATGGGCAAACGCATTTTCCTAATGCAGCTGGTTTGTTACATGTTTTCCAGCTTTTCACTGAAAAGGTCCTTCCTCTGTGCCCCTCCAGGCTGCCAAAACTGTCCCCAAGTCAAGTCCCCTGACACCCCCTCAGCTGGCTCCTTGCCTGTCCCTTCCACCTCAGCTGAGTTGCCTTCAAGTCCAAAAATGACAGACTTCTCTGCCCTTTAAGAATTTAGACCAGTAAGGGTTTGGTTTGTAGTAGTTCTGTCCACTTCCACTTTGAAACAGACTCCAGTTTTCTAAAAGCTGGGCTCTCGTTTTAGGTGAAAACTCCAATTCACCCAAACTGGGCTCTCGTTGTAGGTGAAAACTCCAGTTCACCTACCATTTTACAAAGACCATCACTTCAGCCTCTGGCTGTCCTGTGTGTCTGCCCGGCAGCCTGTACCTCCCCACTTCTCGAGGCTGGATCCATTTTTCCTGCAGCCCCCAGAAGATCCTTGAGGGTGCAGCCACATCTTCTGCATTAGCCCAGCTCCTGCTGTGGAGCCTGGCCTGGATGCAGTTGTTGAAGTGATTGGATATCTCAGCACTGCGGATGAAGTTCTAATAGCTTCATAACACTCATCAGAAAATGCAAATTTCCTTCTGAGAGTAGCATAAATTTTAACCTAGAATTTCATATTGTAAGGTGGGCATTCCAGAGCAGCGTAAATGGGAAGATTGCTAGGTAATATTTCATACTGAAAGGGAATGACAGCATATGCTTATTAAACTGGGATCCAGAGAATTAATTTTTGATCTTTTAATTCCAAGGGCTCCATTGGTAATAGCAATACTTTAATAAAAGTAATAACAATACTTTCAAAACTTGCACATCTTTTCATGTTTTAGAAAGCTGGCGATGGAGAAAGCAGTTCACAGTGAAAGGGTTTTGTAGTTTCCACCATCCTCAGAGCCCAGACAGCAGATCTGTAAGTAAAGAGGTGGGGGGACGAGAAGTGTAAAAATGGGGGAGAAAATAATACACAGATCTTTGGGTTTGGGGACCATTTCATTGCTCGTTAATGCTAGTTGTGGTTTCTAGCATGAATTGCTTCATATTTAGAGCAGAAAGGAGGACAGTCTTGGATGAGGCCCCTGCCCCCACCCAGCCTCCTACAAAGTGCCTCCTCTTGTCTCTGTGGACTGCGTTGGCCCATGGGAGCTGACTGCACAACAGGGAGTATTTTCCTAAATACGTCTTAGAACATTTTGTAAAATAGCCTCTAGCTGGGTGTTTGATGGGCAGTGGCTGGTTCTTTGGGGAATTAGAGTGCCCAGTGGCTTTGACAGTATCCCCACCATCCTTGCAGAAGGTGCAAACAGCCACTGGAAATGGAAGTTGCTCTGGACCTTTGGAAACACACGGTCTTTGCATTGAGCAGTGGTAGCAGCTGACTGGCCACTGGATTCCCCTTCATCACTACTGAGGCATGAATGCTCTACAATTAAAGCGTAATTATACTGTCAAAGAATAATTCCACTGTTACTCTAGCATAGTGATTTATGAAACTGAAATCGTATTTTTGAAAGAATTCTTAAAGTTCCTTTCCACATGGCATTGCTAAATCCTTTAATAACTGGTGCCTTTCCAGGCATCTCTCCAAGAACTTCTTAGCTGTCACGTTTTTAAGATCAACTACAAATATTATTAGCTCATCACCTCCTCAGGGCTTCTGAAAACATGATATTAGTTATCTGGAGTGATCTAATGATTGCTTTGTTTGGAAAATAGATAATAAATTCTTTGTGTTTCCGAGATATTGCATATTCCAAGAGCATAATTTCTTAAGGATGAAGAAATACCAGCTCCCCCTTGAGGTTCTGAAGAAGGAAAAATTGAAAGAGGAAGGAGAGACAGAGAGAGGAAGAGAGTGGAGGAAGGAGGGAGGCAGGAAAGAGGGAAGGAGGGAAGGGGAGGAAAGCAGCTTCCCTCTCAGGCTCCAGGGAGGGCCGGCGTGCCCAGATCCCCGCAGGAAGGCATGCCGCTGCTCTCTGTCACCCTCCTGTCTTCCTGGCCTCCCTCTCTCCCCATTTTGTCTTCAGGCTCCCTGCGTTTTTCCTTTACATTTCTCTGTTTCTTCCATCCTTGCCTCCTATTAACCCTGATGCGGAAGGGGAGATGCTGGGCTGGACCAGCAGCTGCCTCATGTTTCAGGGGGCGCAGTAATGCTGCCGAGCACAGACTACGACTCCTTCTTTGTCTCCCCTGGCCTGCACTGCCACATCCCGAGAGGCTGATGTCAGGAGAAAAGGTTACCTCCACGGTGGACAGTAACATACAAAGCCTGCTGTGCTGGCCTCAGGTGGCCCTCCGAGAGGGGAGGCCTGCTCCTCTCCCCTGGGGCCCTGGCCCTGGGGGTGCACGGCAAGAACAGCCGTGGAACAGGGGAGCCATGGCATTTCCATGGTTCAGTTTCATTGTTGTTCTAAAATAAATTGCACTTCCCAGAAAATTAAAGAACAATAATAATGACTTAGATGATAATTAAAACAAACAAAATGGACATTCCTGTGTTCTTGTTTGTGCATTTGGGCAAGTCAGAAACAACCAAAAGTCAAGCAAGCCAAAGACAAGGTTCTGCAGGCCCCCGGGTTCTCCACGTCTGGGCAATCAAATTCTAGGACCCTCAGTGCTGTATGTTTAGTTGTGTGCAATTGAAAACTTTGCTTCACTCACAGGACAAAGCAGGGCTTTTGGGTTTGGCTTTCTGGCATATGCCAGGGGCCAGGCCGGACAAAGTCCATTGTTCTTTCATCATTATCATTTCTCAAGTGTCAGGTTTCTGCATTTCTGTGCTTTAGGGAAGAGAGGCTGGTTCGCTTTGTAATTCTTTGCTATGATAGATTCTTTGTGGTGCTCGAATTTGCTAAACCCAACCTATTTGTTGCAACCTCCAATATTCCTTATCACCAAGTGCCATTTACAGAGTCTCCATTGGTTATCTTGAGATCGGGACATGCAACTCCTGTGCAACTGACATATTGTCCTGGTTAAGATTCTTAAGTTATAAGCAACAGAAATAAAATTTAGACAGATTAGGGGGAAAGTGTAATCTTCTTAAGGTGTAAGCACCAGAATAAAATTTAGATGGATTAAGAAAAAAGAGGAGCTGTATTCTGTGGGATCTGGAGTTTTCAAGAGCCAGAGCGAGGCGGGTGCCAGACAGGTGTCTGTGCGGGCTGCCTGCACTGCTGTGCCCTGCTCCTCTCTCTGCAGCCCCGCCTGTCTCCCTGCAGACGGCTCTCCTTTGCCTCCGGGGCCCACCTGGATGGAACACAGATGCCTGCTTTCCACTTAACAAGGCACCTTGGTAGCCACTCATTCACTGACCACCTGAGTTTCCCTTTAAATTCCTGGGGTGAAAATCTGGCCCAGGTTGGGTCAAGTACCCACCTTGGAGCCACCTGGGGATGGCAGAAGGTAGACTCAGAACAGAGGGGGTGTGCATGCTGGCACCTGCATTTGCAGGGAAGGAGGAGTCCTTGAGACTGAGGGCACCGGCTTCACTAGAAGTCAGCCTCCGTGTCCCTCGGAGAGCATCCTTGATGCCGCGTGCTGGTGTAGAAACGGCCTCAGCCGCAGCCTTCCCTCCCGGCTGCAGGGCCCGCCACAAGGCTCTGCGCCCTTCATTTCCTTGTGCGTCACTGAGATCCAAGCGGCCCCACTGACTTCAGAGAGACTAGAAGGAAATTGCACATGTAAAGCTCTAAAACAAATGGGTGGTGGTGGCCTTGTTTCATTAATCTGTAAGCGCTGATGTGTTTCCCTACGGAGGACAATGCTTGTCGGCTGTAGCTGGTGTGTGGTAGAGCAAGAGGGGGGAGGGGGGCTGGCCACATGTGAATGTGGCCGGAAACCCGTGGAATCTGCCGGTCACCACAGTGAACATTCAGGACCAGAAACGAGCCTACGGCCGATGAGAGTGTTAACACCCAACGGTCACCTTGAGATAATCACTTTGAACTTCTCAGAGAGAGGAAACCGAGCTCCACGGAGACCAGGGTGTAATGACTTTTTAAAACCTGTTTAAAAAAATCTGTCTGAACCGTATAAAAAGATGCTCTAAATATAAATGTTTTGTATCTTTTTTTCAAAGATATAACATTATTTAATAATCTCAGCTTACTGTATGCCAAATACTAAGCTATGTGCTTTTCATATATTGTTTTGAATTTCATTCTCAAAACAAACCTGAGATGTAATGAGGCCATCTTTATTTTTCAGTCAAGGAAACTGAAATTCAAAAAGACTGCATGACTCCTGGAAGATCTCCCATGAACCGCAGTTATCGGGATAAGCAGGTGAAAACTCCCACTTGAGACTCACTGTTGGATATAATGCAGCAGCCGCCCAAAGGCCCACAAGCAGGAGTGAGTGCCGCCCAATGGTGGCCAGTTTGTGCTAGGAAGTGAACAGTATTGTCTTAAAACGATCCTACATGTAATAGGCAAGAGAGGGCTAAAGCCCTTAACAAATATTCTGACTTGGGGAGAAAACAGTTGCTATAAAGTGGGAGCTAAAATCATACCTGATTTACTGAGTTTGCAAGAAAAAACCAGAAAGGACACCAGAGGCGAGCGTGCGTCTCTAGAGGGATGGCTTTGCCAGTGCTGAAAACCAGAGATTTGCACAGAGCTGGGGTACATGGGTCCTTCCTGGCATGTGCTGTGCTGAGAGGAGGCTTCACTGAGACCCCTCCTCCTGGATGCAAGAAAGCCCTGGGCTGGGAAGGTCAGGGTCTTTGCAGGGATGGCTGGAGGACTCGCTGGTTACTGGAGGCCACAGTCCACCTGAGTCCCCGAGGACAGGGCTGTTTCATTGGGTTGGCCAATGAGTTTATTAAGTCTGCAGCCACAGACTTGAGTTTTGTCCCTGGGAGCATTTTAGGTGACCAAGAAGAAACCATCTGAGGCTTTAAAGGCCTAGCAAATCCTAGTGGATGAACCCAAAGGCGGGAGAGCCCAGTGCTGGGGAATGGGGGTGCTGAGACCCCTCTTTGCTGTCTCCTCGCTCCCGCTGTTACCTGCCTTGAATCCTCTCCTCACCGCTCCTCCTGGCCATCACTCTCACCTGTCTGACTCCTTCTGATCCTTGACACTTCTTATGTTCTTTAGGAAGCCTTTGCAGCCCCTCGGGGCAGCCTCCACACATGCACTGGGAGCTAAATGTAGTTAGAATCTTAAAATACTGTTTTTTCAAATTTGCATAATTTAAATTCACAAGCAGTGTTATAATTGGATTTTAAGCAAAACACAGAGGTGATCCGAGGGCCTATGATAACTAGAGTGGGAGATTACTGGGCCAACAGAGGTCACCTACCACTGGAGACCAGGCCATGTGGCCCAGACACAGCTCTGGAACAAAGATGCTCCCCAGCCCAGGCAGGCTGCTGGGCTAGACCTGTTCTGCTGCTCTGTGATTTCGCTAGCTTACTGGTGTTGACTTTTATAATTGGGTCAGGTAGTTTGCTCCGAGTACACAAATGTCCACTTGTCAAAGAGATGTAGTAGTTCTAAAAAAGGAATGCTGCATTTATGCTGTGACAGTGAAATAGGACACCATGTACATGTCAGCTTTTCCCTGGGCCCCCATCAGAGCAGTTCAGCAGTCTGGCGACCACACAGATTGTCAATCACACGGCACAGATCCTCTAGTCAACCTCAGTCTCTGGAAGGAAATTCGCAGTGAGGCCTCTGGGATTACGATCAAAGCTCTCCAGGGCTGGTGGTAAATACCCAGTGGGAGGCAGACCTGCCTCGGGACTCGGTCTCAGTCCACAGAACTGTTCTCTGGTTTCTCAGACACAAACCACACCAAAACAAAATAACATTTTCCCCCTATGATTGAACAGAGATATTCTTGAAAACGGAAAATCCATGAATTTAAGGAGACTGGAGTTTACACCAAGTAGATTAGGATTTTAGGCGTGGTTTGGCTTTTTTGAGGCAGTTGGTGATGCTGGGCCCCAGGGAAGTTGGGTGCGCTGCAGGACGTCACGGGAGGTACATGGCAAGTCTGGCAGCAGCCTGTGGGAGATCGAGGGCAAGACACGCATGGGGCCTCAGAACCTGATCCGGGTTTTTAGGTCTGTCTATCTTCCCTTGGCCTCTGAGTTCCATTCTTGTCACCTGTAAAATGAGAATAACAATACCAGTCTATGGTGCTGTGTCTTTTCATATGGAGAAATGACTGGTAAGAAAAACTCAACTGGGTCATACACACGAAAGGATGAAATATGGAATGCTTTAACAATCTCATCACTTTGACAGAAGATTTATATCCCTACACACAACTCTTAAAGATAAGAAAAATACAAATAACCCAGTTGAAAAATGGGCAGTGACTACAAACAAGCAATTAACAGGATACAAATGGTCTTAAAATTTAGGAAAACGTTGTACATCATGGTGACCATAGCTAACAACACTGTTTTGTGTGTATTTGAAAGTTGCTAAGAAAGCATATATCTGAAGTTCTCTTCACAAGGAAAAAGAAGTTGTAGCTATGTGAGCAGATGAATGTTAACTGATTTTATTGTGATGATCATTTTATAATAGATACCTATATCGTACCATAATTTTTGTACATGTTAAACTTACATAATGTTATATGTCAACTGTATCTCATAAAATTGGGGGGAAAAAGGAGAAATTGAAAACTTCCTGGCAATTAAAGGAATGCACATTAAAGGGTTGATGTATTTTTTTTCCTGCAGATTGAAAACAAGAGATTGAAGATACCTGGTGCAGTGAGGATGTGAGGAGACGGTACAGCTTTTCAAAGAGCGATTTCAAATTACATCTCAACATTTTAAGTTTATTACCCGTTGGTATGAGAATTTCATTTCCAGGAGTTTAGGGTTAAAGAGTGGTAGCATGAGTGCAAAAAGGTTTATATAAAGATATTTAAAAGATTTTGCCAAGAAGGTGATGTCAAAAGGAGAAAAAAAACCTCTTTTGTTACTTCTCCAAATTCCATGAAATATCAACCCCAAATACAGATGCAGATGAACTCAGGACTTGGTAAATGTGTTTAAATTTCTTCCCTATGGCATGAGAGGGTAAACTCTATTTAGCAAGACAGAATGTGAATTATAGTTTAACTTGACGTTCCTTTGAAAAATACCCCAGTTGTGGTTGAGTTTTTAATCTTCACAGTAAATTTTTTTGGGATGAAATAGAGCAAGTCTTGCCACGAGCAGAAACTCATGTCTGAGTACAAAATAGACCCTGCTCACTTTGCTATGGCAATCCCATCATTTAAGAAATTGTAAACTAATACCCTGGAAGAGTTAGAGTTAATGAGCTCTACGAAATGCCTGGATGACATTCAGGGAAAAAATACTGGCTGAGTTTCTGAGAACATCAGTGAAATTACTGAGCAAACTGATTTCTGTGCACTAAGTGTGGTTTGACCAAATTTGGTGGTTAAAGACTTTACACAGGAGGCAGGAAATGGTTCCATAGTCTACTCTGTAAATAAGGGAGAGTTAATACAGCTCTCTTGTGTTTATTTTCATACTTCATGAAAATGCTCTGGGGCATGTACAGTCATGAATGTGTTGCATGCACAAAGAGCAATAACACTGAAATACACAGAAGTACAAACCATTAGAACTGCTAGGATGAATGATGAGAACACAGTAATAATGGAAGACATTATGCATCAACTCAGCATTTACCAGATGGAGAAAAGAAATACATAAGGAAAGAAAAGGGTGTGTACATTGCAATTAACGTATTTATTTAACAGACACATACTGAATTTTGTACTCTACAAATAGAGACAAGGCTTTGGGGTTTTTCTTTTTTCAAATAACCATGGAATATCTACAAAATCTGACTATAGGTAGGCCAAAGGGGAACTTGATCGGATACTGCAAAGCTGAAATTACACAGGTCACGCTATTTAACCAAAATGTATTCAAATCTGGAAACAGACCGCAAAGGAATAATAAAAAATATGTATTTTACATACTGGGACATTTTGAAAACACTTTCCCAAATACTTTTGAGTCAAAGAACAAATCAACTATTCATCAAAATAAATGTACAAATGATTTAGAAATTAGTAATAGTGATAAAATGTAAATCAAATTTGTAGTATGTTAATTCAAATTCACAGCTTTAAAGACCTCTATTATGAGAGAAGAATGACTTTAAAGAATTAACTAAGTATTCAACTCAAGAAGTTACATAAAAATGAAAGCAAGGAAAAAATAGGTATTAATCACGATAAAAGAACATGATAAATTAGAAATAAAGTGTAGGAATGATAACGTCAAGATCTGGCTCTTTGAAAAAATTAATACAGTAGAGATGCTTTTAGGAAGTATGATCGAGGGAAAAAAAGAAAGAAATGAAGACCTATAGCATTTGGATTTAGAAAGAGAATATAACCCCAGAGATAAAACAAACTCAAACTTTTAAGATAAACGAAATAGGTTTTTCCCCCATAGAAGTAGTGTTGTTAATAGTGACAAATCAGTAAATGTTCATCAACAGGATATATCAAATGTGGTATATCCATTCCATGGGATACAGTGTGCTGCCGTGAGGAGGAATGGCCCAGGTCTCGCTGTACAACGGGTCAGACAGAGCTGTGTATACAGAATGCCTTAAGTGGTGTAAGGGGTTGAATACGCTGTTTGTCTTTTCTTCCATGTACATCAAGATGCTCTAGATCAACGCACCACAAGTTGGTGACTCTGGCTACATGCTTGGGTGTCCTGTACAGTGGGAACTAACAGACAGGAGCTGAGGAAGGATGGAGATTTTTATTGTGCACACTGTTACACTTTTTGCTATACTACCTATTTAGCAAATTAAATAAATAAGGTAATACCATGAACATAATTGCGCTAAGTTTAGGAATCTGGATGTTGTCAATGTCTTCTCAATTATAAATTGTCAAAATTGATCAAATAAGAGGTCTCAAACCTAAATAGGCGAGATATCTCGGGCTTGCCTAGTTGCCTGTATTTCTCACCCACTGCATCTGTTTGCAGATGATGTATGCAAATTCCCTCTTGGAAGACTTTTTTTAAAAGCCATCTTCATTTTGACCTCCTGCCCCCGCTCTGGACTGTGTGGTGGGACAGACCTCCTGTCAGGTGTCCCGCCTCGGAAGCTTGCCCTGGTCACTGTCTGGTGCACCCGCTAAGTCCACTGGCTTTAGCCACGAGAGATGGGAGTTGCCATCTGGCTGCTGAGTTAATACTACTTTTCATGAGATAAAGTTTCCTCCTCTTCTTTCAATAGCAGTTTCCACTTAGTAGAATTGTAAATTTAACAGTCAATACATTTTCCTCATGTGATTCTAATAAATGAACCATCCATATCCTTTAAATGCCCAGTTATGTTAGGGGTGGGGAGGGCATGTATTTTCTTTTTACATAGTATTTTGATTTTTTAAAAATCTGAAATAAATAAAAATTCCTTCATATGCATATTGGTAAATGCATTCACTAGTCACCCTGCAGAGCTCAAGGGGAAGCATGGGAATCATAAGGCTGTTTAACACAGCCAAACGATGCAAAGGGCACTCAGATGACCGGTACGGGAACAAACAGGGCAGGGAAGGCTCTGAGGGAAGATTGGATCAATATGGTATGAATGCAGAAATCACTCTGAACTCTGGGGCAAGGATTTAGCTGCATGATTTATGTGTTTCCTTCCATCAGATATCTTTACACAGACCTGTGAACTCAAAGGGCAGTGAGAAAAGAGTGAGACGTAATGGGGCCAGCACACAGCACCACCCTCCACGGCTCTAATGCTTCTGGAACCCCAGCGTCCTTGCCCAAGACTAGAAGATTTGCCGACACCCCTTCTAAGCAGGACGATGGCACCTGAGAGGTATTTGGTGGAAGGCTGAATCGGAAGCATAAGACTTGGAAACTGGGTCTTAAATATCATGTGGTCCAAGCTCTGAGACTGTAGGTGTGAGGACCAAAGACCAGAGGAGGGGAGGGATTCTCTAGCTAGTTTCTGGAAGAATATGTCTCAGTACCCACGTCTCCAAGTGTCTGAGAATTCCATGACTTGCTGCCTCCTCAGTGAGACGTCTGATGATGGCGATAATAGCTGACCTTTACTGACAACTTATCCTGCATGCTTTTCCCTCATTATCCTACTTAACCCTACCAACAACTCGCTGAGGCTGGTACTTCCATTACACTTCTCATAGATGAGGAAACTGAGGCTCAGAGAGTCTGGAAACTTGGCCAAGCTTCTGCAGCTAGTGAAGGGTGCTGCGGGACAGGGACGGGAAGCAGCCTCTGGTATGCCCTCATCCATCACCCAGCCAGGCCTCCGCCTGGAAGAATCTGTACCTCCACCCAGCCTTCGGTACTGATGGGATTTTATTTCATTATCCGAACGGGTATCACTTGTGATCGTTGGAGTTCATGCATATAAATAAGAACAATCATATTATGCCTCCAAATAATGCATTTAAAGAAATGAATGAAAGTAAACTGTGTGTTTCTCTTTTATATTGGTAGTTTTCCTAGTTTTATGGACCAGAAAAGAAAACAGAAGAAGTAAAGAGGGTGCACACAAGCATACCACACACATGCATTTCCCTTCCTTATTCTTTTAAAAGTATCTAACCTGTTCCTTCCTCAAAACATTTATGCTTTCATTGAAATGGTCTACAGCAAACTACCTTTTATGGGCCACCACTCCTCATTCATCTCCAGCTATAGGTGGTTGCTATAGTTACACCTGTATTAAGCAAGATACATGATATAATAACTTTGCAATATAGAAATTCTCCCCAAAATGTGAACACATCTCCCCATTTGTGGGTAAGTTGTAGGGCTTTTCAGGATTCCCTCTCCCAAACGAGCTTCAAGGAAAGTTGAAGATTTTAATAAACATAAGAAAAATTGTGTGGGGGGCTGTCAAAGGGAAAGGAGAAGATCATTATCACGGGCCTGTACTTCTGTGCTGTTACTGTATCTTTTGTGAAGATGTTGAATCTAAAAAAGCTTGTGAATAAATCACTTAATTAGCAGCAACAAAAATTTCTGCTGAGGCTGAAGTAGCAGGGTCTTTCCCACTGCTATGACTTGGAAGACATGTTTATAACATACTTACTTACTGGTCTCACATGAGAACAAAACTCAAATAATGTTTAATTCCATGGAGGGAGCCTGTCAGAAGAACAGCCACAAAATGCACGTGGCATTTGCTTCTTTGTCTAAAAAAATAATTCCTCGTTGACCTTGTTTAGCAGGACAGAAAACAATTACATAGAGAATGTTGAGAAATGAATATCAAATGTTTAAGTACAAACATCAAAAAGGATTTCTTGGGCATTGAGAAATATTAATGACAAATAAGAATCAAAGATAGGGCTGTTTTTCTTTTATGCATAGTGCATATTTGCATTATTTAATAACAGTCAATAATAGACATATTTAGAATATGTGTGTTTTAGATTCCTATTCTAAATATGTCTTGGGACACTCTCAGAGATTTTTCCCCAAAGTTGTAGAGCCTGTGAGTCTGGATCTCCTACTATCCTTCCCCCGCAGCTTTTCCTTTCTACTCAGAAATGGGAAGGAAGAAGAGACTAGCATTTAAGGGGCCCCATGGGCCCCAGCTTTTGCTGGAACATCTTCAGGACACCCTGCAAGGCAGGCTTCATGTTCTGAGTAGAGACTAGGAAGCCAAGCTTCCCAAAAGCAGCAATTGGCGCTGAAGCTCAGTGCCAGGACTCAACCCTGGAGGGCTGGCCAGCCAAGCCCACCTCCAACCTGGGGGTGTGTGTGCCCTTCTTACAGAGCATGAAGGTGACTTAGAGATCGCCTTGGTGCCGCTCATCCTGCTGTCATAGTGATGCAAACACACAAGCACTGTAGGAGAGAGAAGAACGTGGAGTCTATGACACCTGATTCAGCTTATCACTTTTAAATTTGTTTCCTTTATTTCTGCAGCATTTTCCCTTTTGTATTGCTCCATTTACCTAATCCTTATATGATACTCAGTTCCTGTCTTTCCATTGAATGGTTAAGATAGTGTTATTATTACTATTATTATTATTAATTACAGATCGTTTTCAAATGTATTTAAGCTTTTCCATCCATCAAGCTGAGGCTACACCCTTGGAGGCCTCTGTCACCTTGAATTGGGAATTGATGGTAAGGAGCCTGGATCCCCTCATAAGACCCTGATCATGTGTTTTTCTCTCTTCATTACCGGTCCACCCAGGTGGACAATGACTAATCTTGTTAACAGAACGTAAATTCTATTTCTTGATTTGTTACTTCTGTCTAAACCAAAGCCAACCTTTCTAGGGAGCAAAGGTGCATCTGTGTTCTTGAATTGTTAACCCACATACAGGGTTATGCTCCCCAAAGCCCCTACAGTCCTTGCCTGGTCAGCAACCTGGGGGTGGCTTTCTGGGATAAACCCACTCTCCTGTGCCTCTCAGGTCCTGTGTCATGCCTACAGACTGAAGCTCCTTCGGGCAACTTCTACAATAGTCTTACACAAAAAGCAGTGATGTTCTAAAACAGAGTTGGGGTGGTTTTCAATTCCTTCATCTGTTGCCAAGGGCATTTGCCACAAAATTAGGAGAGAGGCCTTGTGTGTCCTGAGACCTGCTTGCCTCTCTCTGTCTGCTCAAGATCCCCAGTCGCCAAGGCCAGCAGGCCCACCTTCCAGACCCCATCAATCTGTCCCTCTCCTGCCCACGGGAGCACAGACCCAGTTAAAGCACTCTTAGTGGGATTAACACACCAAGGAATTAAAGTGCTCACAGCAGCAAGCAGAAGAGCAGCGACCCTCTGCTCCTCTGTGGGGAGATATACGACCTCACTCAATGAGACCCTCTTCAATGGGGTCTGTGAAGACAACACTTTTGAAGAAGGGCAGTGAGGATGGGCCACTAGGTGACCTTTCCTCTCACATCTGATTGCATCTTGCCAGCTCCTGGCATGCTTCCGAGTGAGGGTGGTTCTAGAATAATTATGCTGGGACGGCAGGTGAAGGAGGAGGAGGGTCCTGAACCTGGGTGGCCTGGCCTCAGCACTGGTGCCCCTGACAGTCCAGTTCTTTCCATTGCCCACTCTGCTTTCTTCACTGCAGTGCCAGGAAGACAGGGGCAGGCTCTGGGCATGGAGCCAGGACTCATGGGGATGTCCTGGGCCGAGCTCCCTGGGGGGCCTCGGAGGCTCACTGTGGACTGAAATGGCATGTGCTCACACAAGGCCCTGAAGGGCTGTCCCCTGGAGCAGATTCAGAAGCATAACCATAGCAAAGTCTCCTGGGGCATCCCGCACCACAATATATGGTTTGGCCACATTCTTGGAAGAGCATCTTGAAAGGGAAGAAGTCTTAAGGGGACAAACTGGACCTGAAAGCGCAGAGGACATGGAGGACTCTGGATGCTAGAGGATTGCTCTAAACACATATCATTGTCCAAAGCACATTCATCTGGATATCGGATCAAAGAGAACCAAGCCTTCGGAAACCAGTATCACCACTGTTGATTCTGAGGCTAGGGCTGTCGGTGCACCAGTGGGTTGACCAGCCGCCCAGCACTGGGAGTCTGCATCAGCAGCTACAGGTCAGAGCCCTGAGGTTTAGCCTCTCTTTGGCAGAAGACTAACTACAGCTCAGAAGCCGATGGACAAAGAGCCTGCTTTGGGTGAGGAAGGGAAGCAGCCGCCGCTAACGACTTCAGCTGACGGAGAACTCGCCCTGAGATGATTGCACTGTGTCAGTTCTCTTCCCTCCTGCATTCGAAATGGAGCAAAACAAAAGGAATGGTTCTGTTCTTTCTGCTCTTGAGCTTTTATTCACCAACGGTCCTTATTCACCAAATTTATTGTGGTGTCTCATCACTAGGTAATTCACTTATTGAGCTTGGCACAATCTTTGTGAAACAACATATCACCAGGTTTGCCTATCCATTTGGTAAATTCGAAAAAGGAAAGAAAGAAGAAGCCAGGATCAGAACTTGGCATGTGGCCTCTGAGAGGGCTGTTAAAATCCGCCCTGCCCCACAGGGTGGGCAGGTGCTACCAGCTAAAGGACGCAGGGATTAGTAGGGTCCCCTGGAGCCCCTCAGAGCCAGCATAAGGCCCTGTCGGGAAGTGGGCCACATACGTCTTGAGAGTCACCCCTGCCTCTTGCCCCAACCTTCTGGGACCAGCTGTCAATCAGGGCCCATTTGCCTCCAGGGATCTCCCCTCAAAGGCAAGGGCATCCACGGTAAAGAGCTGAGCCCTCCCTACCTACAGGGTCTTCAATTTAAAAGAAGACAGGGAAGGAGAGAAGCTTCGGAAGGAAGTAGTAGACATTGAAATGTCATGGGACTTTCTGGGAGGCAGTTCAGCTCCTGCTCCAGGTGGACGTGCTCTCCACGTGCAGTCGTAGGGCCTATCATTCCAGGGAGCAGGGAAATGAGGAATTGGGGCCCAATAATGTGTGCGTGAGAACTGTCTCCTGAACAAGGCTAAGAACTCTGCAGTGTGAGAGTTTTGGATAATGGCCTGCAGGGACAGCCGGGGCACAAGGGGGAGAACAGGGCCAGCCTTGCCCCCAAAGCTTCTTCTGGGACAGATACACAGCAGCCTCTGCCCACGTGTCCTGAGCCACCACAGCCATGTGGCCAAGTCCGGCTCAGCGGAAGGGCACACTGCCCCCAAGGGAAGCTGGCAGGGAGGGCGAGGAAGAAGAGCTGTGGGCAGACACCACAATTCACCATGCACCAGCCTTTGAGAAGCAGCTGCCTGCTGCCCTCATGCGTGGTCTGCAGGCCCAGCCCTGCTAAACCCTCCAGGAAGACAGGACCAAGAGGAGACAGTTCTTACCAAGGGGACCTGCTGTCCTAGTGAGCAGGGCAAGGCCCCGAGCAGTATCTGAGGCAGAGGAGCTTCAAAACCCCCAAGTCAGGTGGGGCGGGCATGTTCAAAGGCCCTGGTTCCTCTAGACGGGTAAGATGGTCTGAGGGGCACACTGAGAGTCCCCTCTATGACAGCAGAGCCAGCAGGGAATCCAGGTGGCCCAAGTTCCCATGTTATGGGGCCAAAGCACTGATAAACCACAGGGCACCTGGGAGGAAGTTAAGTCAGTTGTGAGGCTGTTTGTAGAATGAGAAAGAGCTGTGGACACTATGGGCCAAATGAAGAGAACACAACTGGCCTTAGAGTTATCCAAGGACCCACAGTACATCATTCAACCTCCAGAACAGTCTTCAAGTAGGGACTGTTACCTCTCGTGTTCAGCCTGGAGAGATCCTATGACTTGCCCAAGAAATGCTTATTCTCCCTCCATCCCATTGGATGTGCCCAAATTGGGCAGAGAGGCAGGAAAAGAGAGTGGAGCATCTAAGTAAGTCAGAATGACAAGACTCATTTTTTCCCCCTTGAAATATTGTCATGGCAAAATGGTTCGTATGTTTTGCAGATACAATGACATCATGCCTGCTCCATGACAAACAGAAGCACAAAATGGAAAATAGTCACAAAGAGCAAATCCACAGAAAGAGTTCAAGGGGCATGGTCCAGACCAAAATGGGGGTGGGGCAGAGCCTGGAACAGACCTGAGTCCTCACCTCCCAGTCTGCAAACTGGGCTTGGCTGGAGTGAGTTTTCAGCTGTCAGGTCTGACCTGGAGCCTCATCCAGTGCTCCTGAAAAGCCGGAAGGCCCTGCCGCCTCTCAGACTGGCCTGTGCGCTCCTCCACAGATAGTAAGGCTGTTTTGCTATCAGTGTATCTTCAAAGGGCTTCAGTGGGTTCCAAGAGAGAACACTTTCTACTTGCGTGGACACTGCCAGCCCAGAAGCAGCGTACGTCAGTTGCATTCTCAGCTTCCTCTATAAACAGGCTTCTGTGACCTCCAGGGAAAATACCAAATCCATGGCTCAAATTTATATCATCCGCCCTTTGATCTTCTGAATTGTGTTCTTTTCAGGAATTGGCCCCTATGCCTAGATTCTTTACTCTAAACGCTTTTGCAAAACCAAACTGTACTCCAAGCTTCAGAAAATTCTTATAGACTTGAAAAGATAAGCCATCCGTTCTCATCTCCAGACTATGGCTTGTCACATGCTTGGGTTTTGCTGGGCTGACTGGCAGCTGTGAAAGAAAGGCTTAATGGAAGTGCAGAATAAACGAAGACACTGAATCAAATATTCCTCTTAAACTGTCCGTAAGTGCTGTTCTTCCAGGGTCTGCAATTTACTCAGCATGAAGAGGGATGGGAAAGCTGAATTAGCTGGAATTTCAGGAGGGTGGGGAGAGAGGGCAGGTCCCCCCATTTCATTTCTTTTCTGATTCTAGGTCAGAGCCCACTGACCTAGGCTGCTGAGAATATATTTTTAAAGTAGACCCTTTCAAACCACCTATATGACTCATTTTTTTAGGCAATTAAGGACATTTCAACATGAAATGAGAATTGGATGATATCAAGGAATTAGTATTAATTATGTTAGGTGTTAAAACCATTATGATTATGTAAGAAAATGACCAGATTTTAAAAGAAAAGTATGGTAAGAGAGTAAAGGTGTAATGATCTGATATCCACAATTTGCTTTAAAATATTTCAGAAAGAGAGGAGGGAAGGAAAAGAAAGGAAGGAAGGGAAGGAGGAAGGCAGATAAATAGTGTGGCAATTTTTGGATATTAGAATCTGGGAGATGGGTATATCATTGCAGAAAGTTTTGTGATATTTGATATTGTCATTGCAAAGACAAGCAGGACTTTAATATTCCTTAACTACAGCAATAAAAGAAAATCACTTTTAAGAATGAGGCAAGTTCAAGCTCTACCACAAAGCCACAGTAATTAAGACAATTTGGTACTGGCACAAGAACAGACCCATAGACCAATGGAACATACTAGAGAGCCCTGATATAAACCCAACCATATACGGTCAATTAATATATGATAAAAGAGCCATGGATATACAATGGGAAAAAGCCTCTTCAACAGCTGGTGTTGGCAAAACTGGACAGCTACATGCAAGAGAATGAAACTGGATCATTGTCTAACCCCATACACAAAAGTAAAGTCAAAATGGATCAAAGACCTGAATGTAAGTCATGAAACCATAAAACTCTTAGAAAAAAAAGTAGGCAAAAATCCCTTGGACATAAATATGAACAACTTCTTCACGAGCATATCTCCCCAGGCAAGGGAAACAAAATAAAAAATGAACAAGTGGGACTATATCAAACTAAAAAGCTTCTGTACAGCAAAGGACACCATCAGTAGAACAAAAAGACATCCTACAATATGGGAGAATATATTCATAAATGACATATCCAATAAGGGGTTCACATACAAATGATATAAAGAGCTCACGCACCTCAACAAACAGAAAGCAAATAAGCCAATTAAAAAATGGGCAAAGTAGCTGAACAGACGCTTCTCCTAAGAAGAAATTCAGATGGCCAACAGGCCCATGAAAAGATGCTCCACATCACTAATCATCAGGGAAATCCAAATTAAAACCACAATGAGATATTACCTCACACCAGTGAGGATGGCCAACATCCAAAAGACAAACAACAACAAATGTTGGCAAGGATGTGGAGAAAAGGTAACCCTCCTACACTGCTGGTGGGACTGCAAATTAGTTCAACCATTGTGGAAAGCAATATGGAGGCTCCTCAAAAAACTCAAAATAGAAATACCATTTGACCCAGGAATTCCACTCCTGGGAATTTACCCTAAGAATGCAGCAGCCCAGTTTCAAAAAGACAGATGCACCCCTATGTTTATCGCTATGCTATATACAATAGCCAAGAAATGGAAGCAACCTAAGTGTCCATCAGTAGATGAATGGATAAAGAAGATGTGGTACTTATACACAATGGAATACTATTCAGCCATAAGAAGAAAACAAATCCTACCATTTGCAACAACATGGATGGAGCTAGAAGGTATTATGCTCAGTGAAATAAGCCAAGTGGAAAAAGACAAGTATCAAATGATTTCACTCATAGGAGGAGCATAAGAGCAAGGAAAAAAACTGAAAGAAAAAAAACAGCAGCAGACTCACAGAACCCAAGAATGGACTAATAGTTACCAAAGGGAAAGGGACTGGGGAGGATGGGCAGGAAATGAAGGACAAGAGGGAAAAAGGGGCATTACGATTAGCAGACGTAACGTTGGGGGGGCGCGGGGAGGGCTCTGCAACTCAGAAAAGACAAGTAGTGATTCTATAGCATCTCACTATGCTGATGGACAGTGACTGTACTGGGGTTGGTGGGGGGGACCTGATGAAGGGGTAGTTTAATAACCATAATATTGCACATGTAATTGTAGATTAATGATACCAAAATAAATTATATATAAAAAAAGAATGCAGGAGCCCAGTCTAAAAAACATATGCACCCTTATGTTTATCACAGCACTATTTACAATAGCCAAGAAATGGAAACAAACTAAGTGTCCATCAGTAGATGAATGGATAAAGAAGATGTGGTACATAAATACAATGGAATATTATTCAGTCATAAGAAGAAAACAAATCCTACCATTTGCAACAACATGGATGGCGCTAGAGGGTATTATGCTCAGTGAAATAAGCAAGGCGGAGAAAGACAAGTATCAAATGATTTCACTCATCTGTGGAGTATAAGAACAAAGAAAAAACTGAAGGAACAAAACTTCAGCAGACTTGCAGAACCCAAGAATGGACTAACAGTTACCAAAGGGAAAGGGACTGGGGAGGATGCGTGGGAAGGAGGGATAAGGGGGGAAAGGGGGCATTACGATTAGCATGTATAATGTGGTGGTGGGGGGGACATGGGGAAGGTAGTACAACCCAGAGAAGACAAGTAGTGATTCTATAGCATTTTACTACGCTGATGGACAGTGACTGTAATGGGTGTGTGGTGGGGACTTGATAATAGGGGGAGTCTAGTAACCGTAATATTTTCATGTAATTGTACATTAGTGATAGCAAAATAAAAAGAAAGCAAAATAAAAGAATGAGGCAAGCAGAAAAAAACAGAAGCAGAGAACTAGAATAAATATTTAAAACATAAAAGAGCATTGATATAACAACCAAGGGGAAAAATCTTTGCCCTGAAATACATGAATCTCATTGAACAAAGGAAATTTAATAAGAGAGTGGTTTTCTACTGTTAAAGAGATTAAAATAAAGATACATCATCTTTTAAACTAAAATATGAGGGTGGAAAGGGAGAATAAGGCATATAATAAACCAAATACTATCCTTGTTGCAAGAAACTTTTTAAAATGCAATGGCATTTCAGAGAATTAATCTAGCAACATGGAAAATAAAAATTGAGAAAATCTTCAAATATGGTGTATTTGTGAAGAAAACAGTATGTGAATAAAAACAAGAAAACCTTTTTCTCATCAGATTTAATATTTTGACCCTGGCCACTGGGGTATAAGAAATAAACACACTAATTTGGGGCCTACCCATTGGAAAAATATTTTTAAAGGACAATTTAACTATCTGTTACATTTGAAATGCACATGCCCTTTGACCCTGCAATTCTACTGCTAGGAAAATATCCTATGAAATACATGCATGCACAAGAAATGTACAGTGAAAATCTGGTTAAAAGTGTAAAAAATCAGTAATCACTGAAATGTCTATCCATTGGAAAATGATTGAATAAATTATAAAACATGCATTTAAAGACTGCTACTACAGAGTCATGAAAAAGATTGTCAAAAATATATTAGTCCTGACAGGAGAAGAAAGTTTCACTTTATATATCCTTCTTTATTGCTCGACTTTTAGCCACAAGCACGTGTAAATCCTTGCGTAAATGTAAATCTTTCACTTACATATAATTTTGTAAAAAGCAATACAAAAATGTAAAAGAAATGAGCACACATGGAAAATAGGGCCTGGAAAATATAGTCTTCTATAATGGGATCAGAAATAGTCATTAAAGGTAAAATGCGATTTACTAAGATAAGAAATGAAGCATCCCATCATGTTCATGGCAAAATAAGCAGAAATTGTCTCATGACATTCTGATAAAATGATCAAACTTTAAAGTGGGAAAGAGAACCTATTCTTAGCAGAAATAAAATCAGGTTACGTTAATTTATTCAAAAAAAATTTTGGACCACCTCCTTCATAAAGTATTCATTGATTTAGATAGTGCAAATTAACAAGAGGGAGAAAGGCAGTAAACAGGAAATAAATAAGCCAGAGAAAACATCAGATGTGTGATGCACAGGACTACAGTATGACACCGTCACAGCAAAGAACAGCCTTCTCTACAGTAATTACTAAAACAATTGTTTTGGTCTAAAAACATGGAATCAGAGAAAGATTTGAGAATAAGAAAGTTGTGGTTGAGAAGAATTATGGATAAACATCTAATACTAACTGTAAAAATCACCAGCGATATAAATACATGCACTAATGACACAGAAAAACTTGTGGAAAATGGCAAATAAAAAATTTAAGCTTTGGAAAAATAACTTTTACTTCCTAGAAGGCAGATAACTCAGTAGGAAAATGGTCAAAAGGCTTGAATAGTCACTTTACAAAAGAGGAAATCCAAATGGTCAATAAGCACATACAAAGGCATTTGTCCTTCTCCCCAGTTTCTGTTCTCTGGTCTGAGTGATGGGACAGGATAAGAAGAATCAGTAACATTTCCTACAGCTCTTTTTACTTTTTTGTTGTTGTTTTCAATTGGTCTTGGGCTCAAATGATCTATTACATGGAATTTTCTGGATCTCTAATAGACATAACCTTTTAGAAATACTTCTCTGTGTTTCCTTACTGGCACGGAATGCCCATATAGCTGCAGCCAGTCAGGCTCTCAGGAGTGTCCTGGGAGAGAAACAGATGCCCAGAAGCTCCTGAAGCCCGGATGTCCTATCTGCTTGGCATCCCCTTCTGCTGGATTTCCCAGCATCCCCTGTGGCCTTTGTGTGAGCAAAGTCTGAGGGGCGCTTTGTGGATCCTGTGCACTGACATCGGTTTTCTGAAACTGTCCTGGGACAGAGGGCCCAGGGTATGTTTACTGGGGTCCCTGCTGACGGTCCCCACAAATGTGCTCCCCATTAGCCAAGCCCACCGAGGGGCAGGTTGTTCATTTGCTCTCATCCCTGACGCCACCAGATGCTGTTTGTCCCCGCTGATCATCACCTGGGTGATGTATCCCACCTGGGTTGAAAAGGCAGCAACGTGCTCAGACCAGCAACATGTGCTCCTGTCCACACGCAATGTGAACAACGCTCTTCACCCTCATGCCCACCCTATATTCAGAGAGTCTCTGTGACTCCCCTTTAATGTTTAAAAAGAGAAACAATGTTGTTCCTTTGTCTCCTTCTCATAGAAACAAAATTTGTCCCATTTTGGATTTGCTGTTTACATGGTTGGAGAGGTCTCATGGACAAGTACGGCACCTCAAACAAGTTCCCAATACAGGGGGAAATATTGTAAATTTTTTCTTTTTTTCCTAGAACCAGATGGGTTCATACACTCTCATAATTGAAATAAAGGACATTTTAGCGGAAGTGTCTTTGAGGACGGCTGGATTGATGACAGATTGATATGAATCATGGCCAATGCCTCTGAGTAGAAGTATGTTTCCTGTTAGAGTCCCATTTAAGAAGTTACACATTTTAGTGGACTGTGGGAATTAGTTGGCATGGGAGGGGGAATGCCTGCGCTGATCCCTATCTGCAGACCAATCTGTAGGGTACTGGATTATGGACTGAAAAGTGAGACCCAGAATATCAAACTATTCGTGGTGCAAAGAGACCTGTGATGGGTGGTTCCCACACCGTGGGGAGATAGCCCTGTTTATTATTATCTCAAATATAATAAAGGGTGATAGGGAAATATCAAGCTATTCAAGCCCACCAGAATGGCTAAAATAGAAAAGATAAGACCAAACCTTCGGGGGTGGGTGGGGGTGTGGAGCTCTTGAATCTCTCGTGCAGGGCTGATGGGGGTGTACATGGACACAACCATTTTGGAAGGTGAATATCCACATACCCTGTTATGCCTGGTTACCCAGAAATTTCATTCTCAGGGAACTATCCCACAGAAGTTCATATGAATGTTCAAAGACATACACACAAGGATGTTGATAGGCGTGGTATTAATAACAGTCAAAAACCAGAACCAGCCCAAAAGTCCATCAAGAAAAGAAGGGATAAATTCAGTGAGATTTCACACAGCTACAGCAAAGGAAACGGACAAATCAAAACTACCCACAACATAAAGGAAGCTCGCAGATATGATGTTAAATGATAGAAACCAGGCACCAAAGACATAAAGCATATGGTTCTATTTATGGGAGGTTCAAAAACAGGCAAAACGAATCTATTCATGTTCAAAGTCAGAATATGGGAAGAGGGGCTAATTAATGAAAGCGGATGTGAGGGGGAATCCTAGGGAGCGGGAATGCCCTGTGTCCTGATCAAAGTGATGTTCTGCTGATCAACGTGTTAGTTACATGTGTGTGTTTATCGAAATTCATTCATCTGTTCCCTTATTCACATTGTGCATCTTTCTGCATGTGTGTTATACTTTAATGAAAAGTTTACTGCAAAATGAAAAAAGCATAAGAATGAAGAGGGGTTTGTTGGCCTTTAGGGTACTGATTAGTCATAAGCCCTAAATCCCCTACTGAGAAGTAAGACACAGGAGCCATAGGGATTGAGTTTTAAATCAACAAAAGAGGTGTTGTTTCTTTGACAGGTACACACTTATAATGAAGAATTCAATCTGAATTTATGGTCCCAGCTGGGCTTCTTGTCAGCTTCTCCCTGGAACAACCTCGGGCTGACTCACAGGAAGAGAGTTGGGGTCTGCGGAGCGACAAGAGTCAGAACACGTGCGCACCACACTGGGTGCCGCGCCTGGGGACCCAGGGGCAGGAGTCCTGGTCTCCACCTGACCCCATGTGCTCACTGAGGCACAGGGCTGCGGGAGATGCCCTCTGATCAGCCCCGGTGGCCTGTGCCTTTCTGTCTCGCCAGTCAGAGGCATCTTTGCGGGATGCGAGTGAACTGAGATGAGGAAGAGGGCCAGTGGAGTTTCTTCCAGACATTCCCTTCCTGGAGAGAGGATAGGGGGCTCCTTCCCCCAGTGGTCAGCGGGCTATCCCCAACATTCTGGTAGGACAGCACTTCCCCACCACATTCAAGGTTAACATGGTCTAAGTGACCATTAAGTCTCCCGCATCACCCTGTGTCCCTGCATAAAGGCAAGGTGGGGCAGAGCAGCCAGCAACCTGTGATGGTCATGTAGATACAAGTCTTTGTTGGCTTAAGCCCCGAGATTTTATATTTGTTACTGCAGCATAATCCAGCTCACACTGGCCAATATCTGTCCTCTAGAAAATGTGAGCGTGCAGGATAAACATTCACCCAGGATTCTGCACTCTCAGCCGTGGACTTAACCATCAGGCTAATGGTCCACCAGGGGTTTGTGGCCGCCCCTTCAGGAAAGAAGCGCTATCTGTCAGAGCCCTCCCCCAGTCTTCATGAGGCCCCTGCCTCATTCTAGCTACTGCTCCTCTGTGTGTCCTCCAGGGACCCGGGGAGGCTGGAAGCAGATCAGCCCCTTCACCAGGATGGTTCTGAAAAGTGCAGAACAGAACAGTAATCAAATTTGCCTTGTGACGTCTTGTGCCCAAGGCTGAATAATTGTGTGAAATGATGTCCGGCTACTTGTGCTGTACAGCTCACCCGAGGCTTTGCAATGTGATCGGAAGACTGCACCCGCAGCTGCACGAATATACTTCAAAAATGCAAAGCCAGCAGCATTTCCAAGGCCACTGCGAGGTGTGTGCATCCGAAGGAAAGAACCGAGCAAAGGGAATGTGAAAAAAAGCTCTTGTTGATTTTGCTCCTGCCAGGATCGTTTGTGTTATGTGTCTATAACCAGAACTGACAGCTTGAGAGTCCTTCAAGCACAGTCTCCCATCAGGAAAGTGGTAAACTGGATTATGCGTCCCAGGCCTTTACCCCCTCTCTGGTGTAGATTGTACATCCAGACTTTTCCCCACGAGGCTTTGCAGTGCCTCCCAGTGGACTATATGGACACAACCTATATCTCCAGTTGATTGAGAGCTTTGTCTCACGGCTCACTTTCGCTGGCCAGCAGAATGCTAGCGAACGATACTGAGAGGCCGCCTGACTGCTACGACCACCTCTTGCTGTGGAGTTGCTCCAGTTGGTACAACTGAACTCCTAGAGGTTAATTTTTCTCTCCTCCTCAGCATGTATTCAGTAAGAGAATCACCTCCCGCAACTTCCTGACTAGCAGCTGCCAGTGATGACTGTGAAGCGCCCCAGGGGCCCAGGGCTGGCCTCTGCAGACCTGAGGTCCCGGGCGGGAGTAGGCTGGGTCTGGACTTGCCTCTGCTCGAGTTTGGTTCCACGGCTCCTGAAACTTCTGGAGCTGCCCCCCTGGGTCCTGGCATGGCCTGTGCGCTGGAAAACATCCAGTCTTTTCCTCTTTGTGTGTCCCCTTTACTTCCACCCAGAACACATGGCTTCTGGCCCTCGTAGTCATCAAATGTGTGGGGTTTTTTCCCCTCACTTTGGATGCCAATCACAAATACGAAGTCCCCAGGTTGCCCACACTTCTGTCCGACTTGGCTCCACATTGAAGGTTCCCCCTTGGGTTAGATTATTGTTAGCTCACAGAACTCAGGGAAACACTTACTCACCTTTCCCACTTTATGAAAGGATATGATATGGGTACAGATGAACAGCCAGAAGAACAGATTCATGGAGTGAGGTCCGGGAGGGTCCCCAGTGCAGGAGATTCTGTCCCCATGGCGTTGGGGTGCATCACACTCTGCCTGGTATGTGGAATGTGTTTGCCACCCTGGAAGCTCTCTGAACCCCACACCATTGGGGTTTCGCGGAGGCTTCCTCCTGTAGGCACCATCAGTTACTAACTCCATGCCCAGCCTCTCCCCTCTCTGGGAGATGGAGGACAGGGCTGAAAATTCCAAGCTTCTGATTATGAGTTGGTATTTCTGTGACCGGCCCCACCCAGGAGCCATGCGGGAGCCCACCCAGACCCACCTCTTAGAACAAAAGATGTGCCTATTGAGCAGGAAATTAGAAGGGTTTTAGGAGCTCGGTGTCAGGAACCAGGATCAAAAACCAAATATTAGAACAAAAGATGCTCCCAGTGCTCTTATCACTGAGGAAATGACCAGGGCTTTAGGGGCTCCGTGCCGGGAACTGACGGCAGAGACCAGATATATTTCCTATGGCCTTGCAGTCTGTGTCACCGCTTCCCACACTCTGATGTTCCTGATACAAGCCTCCTGGAAGGAAGAGTTTGCCCTCCGGATTGTGCTGACCTCCCCCGGCTCCGCTGGTGCTGCCCTGTCCTGCAGGACGCTCACGCGACTGCACTGTTTGTTAAGATCCACTGTGCCTGTGGGTACATCTGTGACTTCCAAAATGCAGAATCATAGTGATCACATTTCTGGATCTCAAGCGAACGTGGAGAGGCCACGAAACCACTGGGTACGTCTGCTTTGACCTGGGGTGCCGTTCAGACAAGATGAAGAGGAAAATACAAAACTATGCCTGAGTATTAACACCATGCTGGCTGTGAAACTGGAGAAAACCAATGAAAGAACCCCTTGGCATGCCTGAGCAGCCCACGCCCGGCAGCTCTGCCCGGCTGGGGCTGCAGGGACTCTCTGGCTCTCCAGTCCCTGCTGTGGCCCAGCGGGCCTGGGGGAGTCCGGTCAAGGTGACAGCAGAGACCCGGCAGGCCGCTTACTCGCTTCCCCTCCGGTTACTGCCAGCTCTGCCCTGCCGCGCATCGAGCTTCTAAGGCAGGTTCGCCAAACGGCTGCCTGTGACAGCAGGAAGTGTCCCTCTCCACATATGAACTCTGGCCCCCAAAGGCCAATCTATTCCAACCACCTCTTTTATTTATCTCACTCCCAATTCCCAAACCAGTGGAAAGTCAGACACAGGACTCAGAGAAATCAGCTTTGGTGCTAGGGAAGCTGGGCTGGAGGGCTGAGCTGGGATCTGGGGCTGCTGTCTGGCCTCCCACCCCGTGGGCCTGACCAGCTGCTCAGGACAGTGTACGGGGAAGGGTGGGTCTGCGAGCAGGCTGGTTCACCCAGGACCCCAGGGCACAAGCTGGGGTCTGAGCCCATGTGCTGGGCACAGGGAAGCGGAGGACAAAGCCGAAGGCGACCCTACAGGCACGGAGAGGAGCTGGTGGGGGCCTGGAGGGCAGGGCCACCTGCGCAGGCCCCACCCCTCTCCTCATGTCATCTGGAGAGAAGGACCATGCAGCTGTTGTTACTATGGGGGCCCTTGTGCTGCAGTCGGTGGGCCCTAACCCAGGGTGGCTGGTGTCCCTCTGGGAAGGAGAGAGAGGGTAACTTTGTAATGACAGAGGCAGATGGGAGGGGTGAATGCCAGGGATTTTGGGCACCACCAGAAGCTAAGAGAAGCTGAGAACAGAGTCTCCCAAGAGCCTTCAGAGAGAGCGTGGCCCTGCCCACATCCTGATCTCAGACTTCTGGCCCCCAGATTTGTGAGGGAGTGGACTGCTGTTTGCAACCACTCAGCCTGGATGCACTGCTATGGTAGTGCTTGGAAACTGAGACACTTACCTCAACAGTTCAATGCTTTAAACCCATTCAACTTGGAATCTAGTTCATCCCCCCCGAGGCGGACATAGAACAAGGAGGAGGAGGAGGGGAGGTGTGATTGCCTAGTCACTAGGAGAAGGATGGACCTGTCTCTTCCAGCAGAAGGATATCAGTCTCTCCTAGGCAGAGAGAGCAATAGAACACGATGGAGAGTTCACAGACACACCTGTGCATACAGATGCTGAGGGTGTGGTGGAAGTCATGTCCAGGCTGGGCTCTGGGACACGGCTGGCCTGGTGGGGTTTCTGCTGTCATTACTTGCTGGCTAGATGCGTTTGCAAGTCAGTCAACCCCTGGGAGCCTCAGGTTCCTCTTCTACAGGCCAGTGTAATACAAATATCTATAATGAAAGTTGGTTGTGTGGATTAAATGAGACACTCAGACCTAGTTTTAGCACCATGTCCAGGGCATAATAAGCATACAATTCATGTAACTATTACTGCTGAGTTATCATCAGATATTAGTTGTGGTGCTGGGAAAATAGTAGACATGGGCACACAAGTTACAGCAAAGAAACATATATAAGAATATAATATTTGTTATAAGTGGCATTTTGAATCAACAAAGAAGGGAGGGATTGCTCATAAAACTGTTGGGGGAAAATTAGCTAGTGATTTGGAATTTTAGAACAATTTGTACTTAACTTCAAACTGTATGTTAAAATAAATTCTAGAATGATTCAAAAGCTAAATATAAAAATTCAAACAAAGTAAGCTTGTTTCTTGAGATTATAGTGTAATAAAAGGAAGAAAAAAATACATTTGACTACAATAAAAAAATATAAAAACTGAAGGAATATCCTAAATTGAGAAACATGTATGTTAGACATTATTATAGCAAATAGCTAGTGATTACATTAAAGCTTCATGTAAGTCAATTAAATAACACCAGGATAGTTGCAGGGAGAAGAATTCTGTGGTGACCATGGGACTATATCTGCAACCTTGCGCAAGCTAATGACCACAGGCCGGCTGGCCCTGAATTCTCTCACCACATCCACGCTGAAGCCATACTTCCTGCCAGCTGCTCCCACCAGCACGGAGGGCAGCAGGGCCTCCAAGGCTGCACATTCCTGGGGGGCCAGGGGCTGCTCTGATGGGCAGTGTTGGCCCAAGGAGTCGCCCAGACGGCACTGCAGTGGACATCGCCTGGAACCTTCCTCCCTTCCCTCTCTCCTGCATGTGAGGGCAAACCTTCCTCACGGTCTTCCATCCCCTGCCTCTTCTAGTTTTTCTCAGAGGACAGTATCCTCCTGAGTCTCAGGCAAGGCTAAGCCTGTCTTGGCATCCACCTCTTAGAAGACACAGATTAACAAATTCCTAAAAGCTACTGCGGGCTTAACCACATTTGGAAAAAAATGTCCAACTTCTACCATATTCAAAGATCCCATTCAAGCTGCAATAAATAAATAAATTTCATGATGAACGGTTTTCTTTTTCTTCTTTCAATGAGACTGCCCTAAGCTAGCCTTTTTCAAGGCGCTGAGCAGGGTCTTATACTGCTGGGTGAAGCACGAAATGGTGCAGATGTTGTGAAAAAATTAGTGCTTTGTAACCAAGAATCTTAAAAATGATCATCATTTTGACCCTGGAACTTCATTTTGAGGAAATGCTGTTCGGCACTATAAATATTTGTAAATAGGAGCTAAAAATATTCGACATTGTTTCCCTTATCATAAAAAAAATAAGCAGTCATTTTACTTAATGTTGGCAATAAAAGGGAAACTGATTACATAATAATGCTTAGCCTGGTGGTGGTGGCGATGGTACGTGTGTGCGTGTGTGTGTGTGTGTGTGCGCGCGCGCGTGTGTGTGTGTGTGTGTGTGTGTGTGTGCGTGTGTGTGTGTGTGTGTGTGCACTGCTTAAGTCTCCTGTCTGGAAAGAACATGCCTTCAACTCAAGGATGCAGGGAGATGGCAACTTCTGGCACTTGGCAACTTCCTGGTCAGCCTAGCTTTGGGGTGGTGCTCAGGCCCTGCCGGGGCACGGGGCCGGCATGCGTCTGCCCACAGAGTGCGCCTACAGCAGGCAGTCTTTGCTGTGGGGCTGCCTGTGGGGTTGCCCGAGCCTTCATCAGGCCTGCAGTGCCCCCGGAGTCCTTCCTGCCCAGCCCAGGACACTGCTTTCCTTTCATAGGGGTCACACTGCTGTCACAGCCAAAAGGCTTTTCTAACTCCGTTCTGCCGCCTCCCCCTTTTATCTCCCCTGGATGCTTCCAAATGGGTGACTTTGGTTCAAGCACTTGCCATGAGGTTGGTCAGACCTCTTTTGGAATCATGCTGCTGTCTGAGGCCCTCCTTGTTCCCTCGTCTCCCTCCCAGGTGTGAGGCCCGCACCTGCCTGAAGCTCACCCTGCACCTGCCTCTCGAGCCCCTTCGTCCTCACGGTGCCTCCCCTGGGACTCTCTCCTGTGCCCAGTCCCACCTTGGCCTCTGCTCCTCTGAGGAGCCCCGCTAGCACACCATCCTTCCAAAGGACCCCGGGAGACCACTACTCCCCTTCCCTGCAAGCTGGAGCCCTTCAGGGTTTCTGGCTTCCAGAGGGGGTGCTGTACTGCTGAGGGAGGCAGCCAGGGTCGCGTGAAGCAGAGGGTCAGCCCCAGCCGCCTCCTCGCTCTGTGGGCTCTGTGCCCAGGCATCAGCTGGTGAGGGAGGAGTCACCTCTGTACCAGGGGTGATTGGCTCTGGCCATCAAGAGAGAGAGTTACTTTCACAGTCAGACAGGGGGAGGCCATGGGGAAGGCAGGGGATCCCCTTCAAGCCTCTGGTGCCCTGTGGTGCCTGTGAATGGACCACAGGCAGCAACCTCAGCCCAAGGAGAGGATGCTAACCAGAGGCTCAGCCTGCTGGAGGAAGAGTCTGGGTCATACCACCAGGTGGCAGAGGGTGAGGGAACTTGCAATGGAAGAGGGTGTCCACTGCAGCCTCCCGCGGGAGGGGGACCCAGGAACCCTGGCAGTGTAGCTCCCAGAGATGCATGGAGGGCCCGAGGCTCAGGGAGCCAGGGGTGGACTGTGATGGGCCCAGTGTAGCACTGCAGGCTCTCTGTGAGGGAGGAATTGCTGATGGCCACGGTGCCATGGGCCACCACCCCCAGCCCATGGCACCTTCACACTCGACCTCGGCTTCAGGGGGAACCACATTCCCTCAGGGCTACCCCAGGCAGGGGCTGAGAACAGTACTCCTGGGGCCTGGACATTTCTACCTGGTGGAGGGGCCTGTCAGCGCTGCGTCCTGGCCCGGGGGCTCTCCCCTCCTGCTGCGCTTCCACCCTCCTCCTTCTGCCGCACTGCTGATGCCCAGAGACCCTCCTGCAGCCCCAGGTCCACCTCAGCCTCCACCCCGGGAGACCCATGTGGACCATTCGGTAAAACAGAGGAAGGACTGGTTGGATGCATGGATGACAGCAGCAAGCCAGAGGCAAGGCTCTGAAATGGTCATTAATCGCAGCTGTCTCCGAGAGAGTCTTTCAAAGAAGCGAGATATTTATCAAATTTTCCAAGATGGAGAAACAAATAGCAAACTTTTTAGAAAACAGTAATAGCTGACATGGATCGCGTAGCCACTATGCAGCAGGCCTTATGCTTTATATGTATTGTCCCAATCAGTCTTCACACCTTCCTGGCAAAGCAGGCACTACTATTATTTATTATTATTCCCATTGTATAGGTTGGAAAGCAAAGGTTTAGAAGGTTAACCAAGTCGCCCAAGCTCACAGACCTGAAAGCCATAGAGATTTAGACCCGGTTCCCCCGACTTCTGACCTAACTTTCTTGAGCACGGGGGGTCCTGAACACCCATCCCCATGCCCACTCCATCACTGCCGCCACCTTGGTTGCCTCCCTGTGATTATTTAGTTCAGGAGCTGGCTGACCAGGGCCCGATGGTAAGCATTGTAGTCTTTGTGGGTCACATGGGGTCTCTGCCACCTATTCTTCTTATAACAAACATTCTTAGCTTGTGAGCTATACAAAAATGGGCTGGGGGCTGAACTGACTCATGATCCGTAATTTGCCAACCTCTGATTTGGCTTATTTTCTCTATAAATAGACCTCATAAATGAATTTTTAAAAATTCGTTTTCTTCCTTATCTAGCCACACCTAAGCAGCATTATCTGTGAAGACTCAGGTTGGACTGGCTGGTTGTGTGCACCCAGACAGAGCACGCCTGTTAGTGTAAAGATGCTTGGGACCACCGGGAAACATCCTCTGCCCTGCTGTGTGCCCCTGTTTTGGATAACAGTCTTTTTGGCTAACTGGTGTGAGTGGCCATCCTGCCTGGTGACCTGGAACGAGGAAAATGCTTTCTGAGGTGAAAGAAGTTTTGTGACTGATACAGATCTTGGCTGAAAGTGTAAACCTCTCAGAGAGGCTGTACAGTTCTGCCTCTGACTGGTGTGTGGAAGTCTGGCCACAGGCAAAGTCAAACTTCTAAATGTTGACTGGCAGACTGATTGTCAAAAAGGTGTTTTGGTACCATTGAATACTCACCACTGTTCTGGCCACCAAGAGTCCATCCTTCGGCCAACAAGTGTCTGTGGTGTGCTTACCATGTCCCAGGCATTTGCTCAGTGCAGGAGACACAATGGTGAGACAACAGGTGTGACTGTGGCTCTGTCTCCATGAAGCAGGTGGCCCATGGGGGAGAGACACTAATCATAATCTGTAAGTCTCACTACTCAGGGGACAGACATGGGGTCACATTCCAGGGTGAGATGGGGGCAGACTTAAGGAGGTGGGTAAACTTTTGGGGGGCAGTGGCAGCTATCCTGAGATCTAGGGATAGTGTGAGCAGGACTTACCTGAGGAAAGAGGGCGAGAAGGAGGTCCAGGCAGGAGGCGGGGTGTGCAAAGACCCTGTGGTGGGAAAGCACAAGGCAGCGGCAGAGAAAGCACAGCAGAATGATAGGTAAGGCCCAGGAGGCCCATGGGCCAGACCATGCAGAGCCCGAGGCCATGCCCAAGGTGCGTGTTTTTAGCCTAAAGGTGGAGTGCTGTGGAAGTGATTCAAGCAGAGAGATCCCAGGAACAGAGTTGGGTCTCCCAAGGATCCCTCAGATTTTAGGGGGTAGAGGAGGATTATATTGGGTTCAGTGTGATAGAGGGCCAGAGGAGGAGATGGTAGAACGTCATAATTGTCCGTGAAGGACCTGATGGAGGACTGGAGGGAGCTGGGGCTTTGGAGGTAGAAAGCGGCAGGCTGGAGAGATACTGCAAGTACGTAAAATTGGAGACCTGGCTGAGAATGACCCAGGGCTGGAGGGCGGGAGGAAAGAGTCGCTGATAATCCTTAGACATTTAACAGTGGCTTCACTGAGGGGGGAACAGATGGAAAGAAAAGTTAAAAGTTAAATGTTAAGTTTCCTTATACAGAGCGCTGAGCATCCAATATCCTAGCTTCCACACTTGGCTGCAGATCTTTGGTCTCAGAGGAGAATCTCTTCTTGGTCCAGAGCCCCACCCTGCCCCGGGGGTTCCCCCTCTTCCAGACCATTTGTTTGCTGCCCACAAGGTTCCATAATCAGCCCACACTTCTCTGCTGGGGTCCAAGGTGTGATCCGGTCCCTGTGCTCAGCTCAACCCAGATACACGGTCACAGAGGTTTACATCCAACTGTGTGGCCCTCAGAGACATGGGTTCACATTTACCAAGCTCCCCAACTAAAACTGCAGCATGGCAGAGGGTGGATTTCACAAACTGCCAATGTCTCTGGGAGGGAAGGTATCCTACATGCTGGGGGTGCAAGCATTTATTAACAGGGACTTGCTGTCACAAACTGGCGTTTCTCTGCCATAGTCCTGACTAGTCAAACGATCAGCATATACCCAGCACCATGGTGGAAGCAGGCATACAAGCCTTTTAATTGGTAGCAACTTAACACATGCACACAGGCTGTTGTGTGTAGTAACCTGACAACCAGACACAGCAGGTCCATTTGCCCAGGATGACAGCAAGACACCAGAAAGCAAGGCTTTCGTCCTGGATCCCTGGTGTCTGTGTTCGAGGCCTTCCTCCCATCAGGGTGTGATGCCAGGGTATGATCAGGGTATAATGCCAGAGCCTTACTCATCTTTACATGTGATCTAGGTGTCTTTGCACACACGAGATGGGACACAGGTATGTGGTAACAGAATGTTAGTTTCTAAGAGGAGGGACTGGATGCTGGATGCTTGCTTATCTCACAGTAAATCCTTCTAAGGTGGGCTTTTCATCTTATGAGGTTTCCTAGCCTCATGGGCCACCAGAAAAGCATTTTGATGCCACGGAAAAAACATGCGTTTTTGATTCAGATACACCTGCCCCAGTACCCATTGGCCTGATGGCCTTGGGCAAGTTCCTCGTTGTCTCTGAGAGTCAGTATCTCCATCTGTCAAGTGGGTCTCATGCCACCTGATTTATAGTGTGTTGTAAGCATTAGAAAGTAGTGGCAGAGACTCTTTCATTTCCAGCAGTTTTATGGGTTTGTGGGTCAGGGACTATCTTGGCTGAACTGAAGAAGAAATTGGAAGACAGTTTGTATGTGCATGTGTGCGTGGCTGTGTGTACCGTCACGAGTGTTGTGTGGGTATCAAGAATATAAGTTCTTCAGAAATGGATGTTTGTCCCTGGTATGAGCATTTCAGGGTAAGTGCAAATATTTTAATAAAAAGTGACTCAGTTGATTTTAGTAGCTTTTTGGAGAGGGAGAGAAATGATGTTGTAGAAGGCCATTCCTGCCCAACACCTGATCTTTGGACGCTGATTTTTCCCCAAAAGCCCATATTTGGCTTGGCTGAGATATGGGCACTCAGTGAATTGCTCTCCTGTCCCCACGGCATACTTGCCTCCTTGTGTCACACACGTTTCCAATGACCCGCGTGGGGAGCTTTGCAAAAAGGCAAAAGGTACAAGTGAAAGCAGCAGCTGGTGACACGTCCCTGGAAGCCACGCTTTGTAACCATGTTATTCTCTCATCATTGCTTCAAATAGAGAAGATGCCAAGTGGCATCTTGAAAGTGAGTGAATCTGGAACAAATTAGAATGATGTAGCAAATCGTTAAAACAAACAACGACCATATCCACAGACTGGACTTTTGAAGATCAAAGTGCACAGGGCAGCTTGGAAATGAAGAACTGGGAAAAATGAACACAGCTGTGTCCAATCCGCAGGCTTAACTTTGAAAAGAGATGGTGTTTATAAAATAGCCTGGCCCTCTCGGGCTGCCTCGGTTCAGCATGAGTGTCTGTTGGCTGGGGTTTACCACGGGGCCCCTTGCAGGGCAGCTGGACAGGATGGAGGATCCCAGCTCCAAGGGGGATTGGAAATGCATCCCATGAGACAGAGGGCTTGGTGGGATTGGGAGGGGACCCCCAGGGATCAGAGGGGGCTGCCTCGAGGTGCTTGGGGCACAGAGAGCCCTTCTTTCATTTCTTTATTTCCCCTTGAAAAAGACTAATATTCTCATGCTGCTGGGGTGACAAGTGGGAATACTTGTTTGTTTTTTAAACAGCTTTATTGAGATATAATTTGCATGCCATACAATCCACCCATTTAAAGTGTACAATTCAATGGTTTGGGGTATATTACATTATTAATTCAAAAAAAGTTGGTGATTTTATATGTATACACACACACACACACACACACACACACACACACACATATATAGTAAAGTTTGCTGTTTTAACCATTTTAAGTGTACAGTTTAGTGGCATTAGGTATGTTCACAGTGTTATACATCCATCATCACTATTTCCAAAATTTTTTCATCATCCAAATAAGAAACTCTGTACCCACTAAGCAATAACTCCCTATTCCCTCCTCCCCCAGTCCTTGGGAACCTCTAATGTACTTTCTGTCTCACTGATTGGCCCATCCTAGGTATTTCATATAAATGAAATCATGCAGTAGGTCGTCCTTTGTGATGGGCTTTCCCTTAGCATCATGGTTTCAAGGTTCATCCATGTTGTAGCACCAATCAATCCTTCATTCCTTTTTATGGGTGAATAATAGTTCATCATATGTGTATGCCCCATTTTGTTCCTTGATTCCTCTGCTGGTGGAAGGAATGTTTGTTTCAGAGATATTATGAAATATTACTATTTTAATCAGTGATTCTGATGAGCTAAACTGGGTGATTCTGTTTTCCACATCTTTCTGCATTTTAGAGACAGGAAATCAGTTTGCTTGTTTGCCTAGTCATAGATCATTTAGACACAACACCACTAAACAAAAGAGACAGCCCAGTGCATGTATAAAGGGTGATGTTGCCAAGAGCCCTTGAGCAGGAAGTCCTGGAAATGACTCTTAAATGCTGGGCACCTGAGCACGGGTTCAGTTACCGACAGACTGTCAGATCGATGGAGTCAGAAATGCGAGTGTCAGACACACCACCCAGGGCCAGCAGGTGACCCAGTGGTCAGGAGGCGTCCTACCTCAAGCCAGAAGGGGTCAGACATGGGATGGGTGGGGGCAGGAGTTTGAGAAAGGTAGTCTTGAGGTTCTGTGACAGTTAATTTTGTGTCAACTTGGCTCAGCTATGGGGTATCCTTGTTTGGTCAAATACTAAATGAGATGCTGCTGAAAAGGCATTTTGTAGATGTGAGTAACATTTGCAATCAGTAGACTAGGTGAAGAAGATCAGCCTCCTTAGCGTGGGTGAGCCTTCTCCAAGCAGTCGAAGGCCTTAGCGTAAAAACTGGGGTTCCAGGAGAAGAAGGGATTGTGCCTTGAGGCCATGGTACAGAAATGCTGCCTGGGCACCCAGCCTCTCTCCCTGCTCTGTGGGTTTTGAACTTGCCTGACGACTGTATGAGCCAACTCCTTAAAACAAGCTTCTCAATGTACATCCTACTGTTCTGTCCCTCTGGAGAACCCAGACTGCCACAAGTGCGGACAGGAAAAACCTTCCCTGAAAGCAGGTCAGGAAGCTCCGGCCAGGGAGCAAGGCCGTGAATCCATTCGCAGGAAAGGGAAGACAGTCCTGGGAACCAGCACAAGATGATGTGACCCAGAGCGCCTGTCTCCCCTTGGCCAGGGGCCCGGCGACCACAGAGAGATCCACTCGCGCTGCGGCCTGAGCAGATGCAAGGAGGGCTTGCACTTAGTCTCAGACACCGGGCTTGTGGCATGCAGGCTGGTGAAGCCCGGCCTGTGACCCTCCATGGCACAGGAAGCCAGGCCGTCTGGATCTGGGACAGGCTCTGCCGCTTGCTTAAGCACTCAGCTAACTGCCGAAGGCTTGGTCTTCCCTCCGCTAGTCTCTGGAAGAGCGACAAGAAGCCCGTGCCTCCTGGTCCACTTCACAGGGTTCTTAAGAGACACAAATAAAAGCATGGAAGGTGAAAGTGCTTCAAAGGAAACAAACTAGGCACCAATCTGTTTGGAGTGAGAGGGTGAACAACTCTATCGCTAGGATTTGGGGGTGTGGAGAGGGCCGACTGTCCTGGGGAGAGCGGCGAAGCCAGGCACCAGGTGGGTCCCAAGCTGGCCAGGGGCACAGAGCTCATGGGTGGGGAGAAGAGCATGCTGCCCACCGAAGGAGCCCTTCCCAGGACACCTGCAGCCCAGAGGGAAGTCCCTGTGTGCCCGTGACGCCTGGCTCCTGATGGCCACAGGCCCAGGAGGACGTGGCACAGAAGAACCACAGAGCAAGGAAGCAGAGTCAGGGATTCACTGACAGCTTTTGGTTCTCCCTGACCTGGGAGAGGGCCAGACCCAAAGACAGGCGGTGGGGACCCAGGTGACAACTGGGCTGATTCACCCAGATGCTGGTAAGGGCGCTGTGCCACTCACAGCCTCACGCGGACCCTCACACAGATGGGTGTTCAATCGTATCAATGTATTGGCAGGAGGGAATGACCCCAGGCTGAAATAAATGCCCAGGATCAGCCCAGTCTGACACTGACAGAAGAACTGGTAGAAAGTGTCATCTGGCAGGGCTTCTGCTCTGCCCCCAATTAGCCACGTGACCTTAGTAACATCCTTCAACCTCGTTGGGTCTTTGGCTCTAACTTGTCAAATCTGAGGCAAGATTAGCTGACCCCTGAGGCGCCTTCACTGGCATGAGGGATTCCACAGTCCTATGAACTGACATTTCAGCACATGTGAGATCCGAGCAAATTTGTGACAAAGATTTTTAAGGATGACTGGTTACCGAGGGAGTTGGTGGAATTTTATTCCCCAAAGGAACTTAAGAATGAAGGGAAAGCTATTTCTCTAGACTCCTGTGTTGCAGTCTTGCCCGAGGGGACAGGGCCGAAACACCTGGCTTCTGGGTCCTGAACAGCGTCATCATTCGGTGATTCTGTGACTCCTCCTTTTGTGGGTGGTTGATGGCAGCAGTCAGGAATTCCAGTGCATTCTCTTCTTTGATGACATTTATTAGGTCACAGGTGTCAGAGATACATGCCTACAAGGGAGACATCGTCCTTGTCCTGCAAAACCACAGGATGTTCTCTAGGAAGCTGGGATCCCTTCTCAACGTGGTGTTTGAGGGCAGCCGATTGGCCTTGGATGAAAGAAACCATTCATAGAACTTGCAGTGATACTAAAGGTGTATGTTTTGATAGCATTTCTGTGTTTCTTAATAGTTACTATGCAAACACTTGACTCTTCCTAAAAATTTAAGTATGCATCAAGTTTTTTTAATATAATTTATTTGATTATCATTAATTTACAATTACATGTGCAATATTACGATTATTAAACTACCCCTTCATCAGGTCCCCCCCACCAACCCCATTACAGTCACTGTCCATCAGCCTTGTGAGATGCTATAGAATCACTACTTGTCTTTTCTGAGTTGTACTGCCCTACCCGTGCCCCCCCAACATTACATCTGCTAATTGTAATGCCCCTTTTTCCCTCTTATCCCTCCCTTCCCGCCCATTTTCCCCAGTCCCTTTCCCTTTGGTAACTATTAGTCCGTTCTTGGGTTCTGTGAGTCCGCTGCTGTTTTGTTCCTTCAGTATTTTTTCTTTGTTCTTATACTCCACATATGAGTGAAATCATTTGATACTTATCTTTTTCGGCTTGGCTTATTTCACTGAGCATAATACCCTCTAGCTCCATCCATGTTGTTGCAAATGGTAGGATTTGTTTTCTTCTTATGGCTGAATAATATTCCATTGTGTATATGTACCACTTCTTCTTTATCCATTCATCTACTGATGGACACTTAGGTTGCTTCCATTTCTTGGCTATTGTAAATAGTGCTGCAATAAACATAGGGGTGCATCTGTCCTTTTCAAACTGGGCTGCTACATTCTCAGGGTAAATTCCTAGGAGTGGAATTCCTGGGTCAAATGGTATTTCTATTTTGAGTTTTTTGAGGAACCTCCATACTGCTTTCCACAATGGTTGAACTAATTTGCAGTCCCACCAGCAGTGGAAGAGGGTTCCCTTTTCTCCACTTCTCGCCAACATTTGTTGTTGTTTGTGTTTTGGATGGTGGCCATCCTCACTGGTGTGAGGTGATATCTCATTGTGGTTTTAATCTGCATTTCTCTGATGATTAGCGATGTGGAGCATCTTTTCATGTGCCTGTTGGCCATCTGAATTTCTTCTTTGGAGAAGTGTCTATTCATGTCCTCTACCCATTTCTTAATTGGATTATTTGCTTTCTGTTTGTTAAGGTGTATGAGTTCTTTATATATTTTGGATGTCAACCCTTTATCAGATACGTCATTTATGAATATATTCTCCCATACTGTAGGATGTCTTTTTGTTCTACTGATGGTGTCCTTTGCTGTACAGAAGCTTTTCAGCTTGATATAGTCCCACTTGTTCATTTTTGCTTTGTTTCCCTTGCCCAGGGAGATATGTTCATGAAGAAGTCACTCATGTTTATGTCCAAGAGATTTTTGCCTATGTTTTTCTAAGAGTTTTATGGTTTCATGACTTACATTCAGGTCTTTGATCCACCTTGAGTTTACCTTTGTGTATGGGGCTAGACAGTAGTCCAGTTTCATTCTCTTACATGTAGCTGTCCAGTTTTTCCAACACCAGCTGCTGAAGAGGCTGTCATCTCCCATTGTATATCCAAGGCACTTTTATCAAATATTAATTGACTGTATATGTTTGGGTTAATGTTTGATTTTCTATTCTGTTCCACTGGTCTGTGGGTCTGTTTTTGTGCCAATACCAAATTGTCTTGATTACTGTGGCTTTGTAGTAGAGCTTGAAGTCAGGGAGTGTAATTCCCCCTGTTTTATTCCTCCTTCTCAGGATTGATTTGGCTATTCGTGGTCTTTTGTGGTTCCATATGAATTTTAGAATTATTTGTTCCAGTTCATTGAAGAAAGCTGTTGGTAGTTTGATAGGGATTGCATTGAATCTGTAGATTGCTTTAGGTAGTAGTATAGCCATTTTGACAATATTGATTCTTCCTAGCCAAGAGCATGGGATGCATTTCCATTTGTTAGTGTTCTCTTTAATTTCTCTTAGGAGTGTCTTGTAGTTTTCAGAGTACAGGTCTTTCACTTCCTTCGTTAGGTTTATTCCTAGGTATTTTATTCTTTTGATGCAATTGTGAATGGAATTGTTTTTCTGATTTCTCTTTCTGTTAGTTCATCATTAGTGTATAGGAAAGCAACAGATTTCTGTGTGTTAATTTTGTATCCTGCAACTTTGCTGAATTCAGATATTAGTTTTAGTAGTTTTGGAATGGAATCTTTAGGGATTTTTATGTACAGCATCATATCATCTGCAAATAGTGACAATTTGACTTCTTCTTTACCAATTGGGATGCCTTGTATGTCTTTGTTTTGTCTGATTGCCGTGGCTAGGACCTCCAGTACTATGTTGAATAACAGTGGAGAGAGGGGGCATCCCTGTCTTGTTCCCGATCTTAGATGAAAAGCTTTCAGCGTCTCGCCGTTAAGATGATGTTAGCTGTGGGTTTGTCATATATAGCCTTTATGATGTTGAGGTACTTGCCCTCTATACCCATTTTGTTGAGAGTTTTAATGAGGAATGGATGCTGAATTTTGTCAAATGCTTTTTCAGCATCTATGGAGATGATCATGTGGTTTTTGTTCTTCTTTTTGTTGATGTGGTGGATGATGTTGATGGATTTTCAATGTTGTACCATCCTTGCATCCCTGGGATGAATCCCACTTGATCATGGTGTATGATCCTCTTGATGTATTTTTGAATTCGGTTTGCTAATATTTTGTTGAGTATTTTTGCATCTACGTTCATCAGGGATATTGGTCTGTAATTTTCTTTTTTGGTGAGGTCTTTGCCCGGTTTTGGTATTAGAGTGATGCTGGCTTCATAGAATGAGTTTGGAAGTATTCCCTCCTCTTCTATTTTTTGGAAAACTTTAAGGAGAATGGGTGTTATTTCTTCTCTATATGTCTGGTAGAATTCAGAGGTGAATCCATCAGGCCCGGGGTTTTTGTTCTTGGGTAGTTTTTTGATTACCAATTCGATTTCGTCGCTGGTGATTGGTCTGTTTAGTTTTTCTGTTTCTTGCTTGGTCAGTCTTGGAAGGTTGTATTTTTCTAAGAAGTTGTCCATTTCTTCTAGGTTTTCCAGCTTGTTAGCATATAGATTCTCATAATATTCTCTTATGATTCTTTGTATTTCTGTGGGGTCTGTCGTGATTTTTCCTTTCTCATTTCTGATTGTGTTTATGTGTGTAGATTCTCTTTTCTCTTAATGAGTCTGGCTAGGGGTTTATCTATTTTGTTTATTTTTTCAAAGAACCAGCTCTTGGTTTTATTGATTTTTTCTATTGTTTTATTCTTCTCAATTTTATTTATTTCTTCTCTAATCTTTATTATGTCCCTCCTTCTGTGACTTTGGGCCTCATTTGTTCTTCTTTTTCCAATTTCAGTAATTGTGTCTTTAGACTATTCATTTGGGAATGTTCTTCCTTCTTTAAATAGGCCTGGATTGCAATATACTTTCCTCTTAGAACTGCCTTTTCTGTGTCCCACAGAGGTTGTGGCTTTGTGTTGTTGTTGTCATTAGTCCCCATATATTCTTTGATTTCTGTTTTGATTTGGTTATTAACCCATTGATTAATTAGGAGAATGTTGTTAAGTCTCCATGTATTTGTGAGCCTTTTTGATTTCTTTCTAAAATTTATTTCTAGTTTTATACCTTGGTGATCTGAGATGTTGGTTGGTAGGATTTCAATATTTTTGAATTTACTGAGGTTCTTTTTGTGGCCTAGTATGTGGTCTATTCTGAAAATGTTCCATGTGCACTTGAGAAGAATGTGTATCCTGCTGCTTTTGGGTGCAGAGTTCTGTAGATGTCTGTTAGGTCCATCTGTTCTAGTGTGTTGTTCAGTGCCTCTGTGTCTTTACTTATTTTCTGTCTGATTGATCTGTCCTCTGGAGTGAGTGGTGTGTTGAAGTCTCCTAAGATGAATGCATTGCTTTCTATTTCCTCCTTTAATTCTGTTAGTATTTGTCTCACATATGCTGGCGCTCCTGTGTTGGGTGCATATATATTTATAATGGTTATATCTTCTTGTTGGACTGACCCCTTTATCATTATGTAATGTCCTTCTTTATCTTTTGCTACTTTCTTCGTTTTGAAGTCTATTTTGTCTGATACAAGTACTGCAACACCGGCTTTTTTCTCTTTGTTGTTTGCATGAAATATCTTTTTCCATCCCTTCACTTTTAGTCTGTGTATATCTTTTGATTTGAGGTGAGTTTCTTGTAGGCAGCATATAGATGGGTCTTGCTTTTTTATCCATTCTGTTACTCTGTGTCTTTTGATTGGTGCATTCAGTCCATTTACATTTAGGGTGATTATTGATAGGTATGTACTTATTGCCATTGCTGGCTTTAGATTCGTGGTTACCAAGGGTTCAAGGGTTGCTTCTTTACTGTCTAACAATCTAACTTAACTTTCTTCTTAAGTTATTGTAAACACAGTCTGATGTTTCTTTATTTCTCTCCCTTCTTATTTCTCCTCCTCCATTCTTTCTATGATAGGTGTTTTATTCTTTGCCTTTAGTTGGTATTTGGATGGTCTGCTTTCTTTGCTATGATTTTTTTTTCTCTGGTGACATCTTTTTAGCCTTAGGTGTGCTTCCCTCTAGAGCAGTCCATTTAAGATATCCTGTAGTGGTGGTTTATGAGAGCAAATTCTCTTAACTTTCGTTTATCTGGAAATTGTTTAATCCCTCCATCATATTTAAATGATAATCGTGCTGGATACAATATTCTTGGTTCGAGGCCCTTCTGTTTCATTATGTTAAATATATCATGCCATTCTCTTCTGGCCTGTAAGGTTTCTGTTGAGAAGTCTGATGATAGTCTGATGGGTTTTCCTTTGTAGGTGATCTTTTTTCTCTCTCTAGCTGCCTTTAATACCCTGTCTTTATCTTTGATCTTTGCCATCTTAATTATTATGTGTCTTGGTGTTGTCTTCCTTGGGTCCCTTGTGTTGGGAGATCTATGAGCTTCGTGGACTGCGAGACTACTTCCTTCCCCAGCGAGGGAAAGTTTTCAGCAATTATTTCTTCAAAGACACTTTCTATCCCTTTTTCTCTCTCTTCTTCCTCTGGTACTCCTATAATGCGAATATTGTTCCGTTTGGATTGGTCACACAGTTCTCTTAATATTCTTTCATTCCTAGAAATCCTTTTATCTCTCTCTGCCTCAGCTGCTCTGTACTCCTGTTCTCTGTTTTCTATTCCATTAACAGTCTCTTGCATCTCATCCATTCTGCTGTTAAGCCCGTCGATCGCTTGTCTGATTTCTGTATTGTCTTTCCTCAGTTCCCTCACTTCCTCCCTCAGCTCTTGCACATTTCTCTGTAGGTCCATCAGCATGGTTATGACTTTTATTCTGAATTCTTTTTCAGGGAGGCTGTGCATTTCCATCCCTTCAGACTCCCTCTCTGGGGTTGTCTGGTTGATTTTGGTGTGAACCATATTCCTCTGTCTTTTCATGGCTATATAATTGGTCACTGATAGTTGCCACGTATGTCAGCTGGGCTCTTTAAGACTTAAAAAAGAGAAGAAAAAAAAAGAGAAAAAAAAAGAAAAAGAAGAAAGGAAGAAAAAAGAAAAAAAGAAAGAAAAGAAAAAACAAAAACAAAACAAAAAACAAAACAAAAGAAAACAAAAAAAAATGCCCTCCGGATGTAGATTCTGTGGGAATGCTCTAGGTGGCGCTATTGCCCCACTATTCCACAACTGTGACTGTGCCGCTCCGCAGGGCCCTTTATCGCTCTGGCAGGGGTGGGAACGAATAGGAGGCTGTTGATCCCAGTGAGAAGGGTTAAGTATGGCTACGCTTCCTCAGTCGCCAGCTAAGGCGTCTGAAACTCCCAGGACTCCCAGCCTGCTGGGCTGAGTGTGCTGGGGCGATCCGGCTCCTCCGCTGGGCTCCTGTCTCTTTAAGACCGCTGAAGAAAGCGCGCTTTTTTTTTTTTCCTTCCCGGAGCCGGCTGCAAGCCCCTGGCGCGTTCCCCGCTCAGATCCTGCCCCTCTGTCTCTCCAATCTCCGCTGCACTGCGCAATGTGGGTCAGCGCTCCCCGCGCAGATCCCCGGGGCTGGCTACTTCGCGGGGTGGCACTTCCACTCCCTCCCGGCTCTGAATCCTCTCCTCCCGCCGGTGCGCTGGGGTGGGGGAGGGCTCGGGTCCCGCCGGGTCGCGGCTCCGGATCTTACCCGCCTCTTGGGGTGCTGAGTCCTCTCGGGTGTAGCTGCACGCTGTGCGCTTTCCTGTGTATTCTCGTCTCTCTTTTAGGAATAGATGTATTTTCTCTGTTTTCGTAGATAAATATAGTGTTGGGAGGAGATTTCTGCCGCCCTGCTCACACCGCCATCTTCCCGGAAGTGCCAAGCCATTCCATTTTTAATCCACCTGAAATTTATTTTTTGTGTGTGGATGGTGTAGGCAATGACCTAATTTTATTCCCCCAACAAATGGTTAACCAACTTTCCCAGCATCATTTATGGAAGAGGCCATTTTTCTCCATAAACAGTTAATAGGCCCTGCAAACTGTATTCTAGGCATCAATGCATCTTGTTTGGGGCCCTCTGGTCTTTCCCCTTGATCTGTTTGTTTATTCCTCTGCCAGTTACACGCTGTTTTGACTACTTTGACTAAGGACTCAACCTTCCTAAGTCCAGGGCCTTGCTCAGGTTTAGTTTCTTCTTGTCAGTCTTGGAGCTTTGCAGAGGCTCCCAAGGATTTGGGACCCTCACGGTCTCCCTAACCCTTTCCCATTGCTCCCTTTTCTTAAGGGAGCCTAGTGTCCAGGGGTCTCCGCATGTGTGAAGAAGCCCTGGTGCATGCTTGTCAGATGGCATAGACTCCAATGGTCATGGACCCCCTTGCTGCAGGCAGGGCTGGGGTCACTGGGCTCCGTCGGCTGCTCCTGCCTTGCAAGAATTTGGTAGGGAGCTTAGGTGCTCGAGGATGGTTTGGATTTCTCGGACTGTGGTGGAACTTTGCCATGACCCGGTTGACTGTCAGGCTGACTTCAAGATAAGGAAAGTTAATCTTGGTTCCCCTCCAAGGACATTTGGTACTGACATGCAAAACAGAAGCCTTTCAAAGTTCACTTCAGAGTGGACCCTGGAGGCAGAAATAGAGTGCTCCCCTGTATTTCCACAAACGGAGTGTGGTGAGCCTGCTAAGAGCACCATCCTCGGACACCGAAGGGGCGGAGCGTGGGCCCATCCAGCCAGGGCTGGTTTGCAGGTGTGTGGCCGGCAGGCTTTCCCCAGCTACCTGCAAGTCTGTGGTAAGCCCTTGGCCTAGTATCCCATGGGATCTGGGTGCTTCAAAGTGCTTTCTCAAGGCAGAGGCATGGGCAGAGAGTGGGAAGGGCTGAAGTTTCCATGAATCTCGTGCCATCTAATGAGTCAGGTCACGCCCACCAACTAGCTCCCTCTAGGTTTGTAGCAGGAGCCAGGAGAGATAGTAGGGTCACGGTGGAGCAGAGACAAGCTGGAGGAGCTTGCTGGGGAGCAGTGGGCATCCTCTTTCCCACCCCCACGTGCCTCCAAGAGCAGGGAGGCCACCTAGGGAGCTGGCTGCACCTGGTAAAGGCCCCTCGGGCACAGTATGTCATCGGGCATATGCAGCAAAGGAGGAGCCTGCCGGGTCCGCGGACGCAAGGCAGGAGGACAGACTGACAACACCAGCCAGAAGTCCAGTGTTCCCCAAATTACAATCATTCACATGCCACTTACCCAGCGGTTAAAAATAACCATTTTTTTTAACATAAGTAAATTTAGTATTCTTGTAAGCAATAATGACTGTGCTATCGTAATAACAAGGATCACTTGAAGAACGCTTAGCATAGGCCAGAACTCTGTGCAAGCACTTTAAATATATTAACCTAGTCAGTATCAACTTCCAGAGGGCGGCTCCGCACTGTGGTATTTTCCCCACTTAACATATGAGGAAACTGAGGCCCAGAGAGGTAAAGTCAGCAGCCCAAGAGGTAAAGTCACACTGATTCACACACAGGCTGTCTGACTCCAGAGCCCAATCAGATATGGGTGAGGCTGGGTGTTTATCCCAAAGTCACATTAGTCAATCACACACACACACACACACACACACACACACACACATACATCTATGTACATCTCTACATATAGATATGTAAAAAAAAGTTGGTCTGTGTGCCACCTGGTTCTTTCTGCAAACCCCGGTTGTGGACACCCATCTGGGCACGTGGCTCTGCCCAGGAGGTTAATGCATGCACCTAGTTGCTGCTGGAGCTGGGCAAACTTCTTCCCTGGGATGGTGAGACTAGGGGGCCACCATCCTCCTGACACGCCCTGTGGTCCTGTCAGCTCAGTATGTTCACCCCAGTTGCCACCTCGAGAGCCACTCCAGGGATTTGGTGTGAGTGTGGGGGTGGGAGACTGGGAGGAGAGAAAAGCCAGTGGTGCCAAGGCCTGTTAGCCACAGAGAATCCTGAAGAGCCCGGGAGTCACCAAATTCCATCACAGTCACTTTCCTGCTGCTTGGTTCCAAGCCAGGCACCTGAGCTTGCTTGCTCCTGAATGGTTCTCCCTTCAGTCAGCAAGTAGGAAGTTCAAGGTTGGCCTCCAAAACTAGAGTGTGGCCCTCAGTATCAGGCACAGCAATTTATGGCCAGTTTGGTGGTTTTGATTGGAAAGCACAGTCTAAGGTGTCATGAGGACCTTGGCACATCTTCCCAGTAGCTCCTTGGGAAGGCCTGGGGCATGTTCCAATCTCCTTAGCTGTAGCTTGAGTTGCTTCAGCCCATGTTTCACCTTCTCCTGAAAGTGGCATGTCACATGGACAGGGAACGGTCTTGTTCTCTTGGCCTTGGCCTGTGGTCACCTACCTGTCTGACAGGCTGGGCACCTGGGCCTATATTTCTGAAGGCCCAGACCTGTGGGACCTCGTCTGAGAGAGCACCCAGTATTGCCCTTCACCCCAGGTGTGGATAACTACTACCTTTTGAGCAGCTGGCTCTAGGGTCACATCCCCCTGCTGCTCCTAACCAGTTGGGCAGCTGGGCAAGTAGGTTTACTCCACTAAATGCGGGTTTCTGCATCTGTAAAATGGGGAGAACAGTTCCTCCTCTGCAGCATGGCCAGGAGGACAGAATGAGTTAAGAGATGAAAAGTTCTTGATCCCTAGAAGCTGCCCAGGAAACGCTGGCTGACAGCATTGTGGGCCAGGCAGCCCAGCGTGGGCGCTGTTGGTGTGGCTGTTTGCTGTTTGTTCCTTTGTTTGCACTCCCGTGCTGATGGAGCGCCTCCTCTGTGCCAGCCTCCATGTTACATGGAAGTCAGTGGTGGCTGGGATAGATGCGGTTCCAGCCCTGGGGACCTGAATGCCTGCATTTCCTTGTTCTGTGTTGCTCATTTTTACATCTCTTAGAGATGGAGTCTTCTAAACTTCAGGGGAGCGGGGTATTCTAAAGCCCTGCAAAAGTCAGACAAATGCACCTAGGTACAAGGTACACAATATCTTCAGACAAGTCGGTGGGGTTTTTGGACCCTCATCGCCTCTCCCCTGTCCCCTCTTAGTGCCTCTTACCATTCCCTAAAGATGCATAGAGAAGGGAAAGGTAAACTCAGTACATTATGCTCATTCTCTTTTCCCCTTCCCAGCTCCCATGGGTGCCCACGAAGGGGTGTGAAAAATTCTCTTTAAAAGCCTAATTATTTACACTGACAGTGTTTACTTTTCACCTCCAGCAGCTGATACATATCATCTTTCCTCTTCTCCTCCAGTCCCTTGGCTCAAAAAGCGAGCGGCTTCATGAAACCCACCTGACTGTATCTCTTCATCCACACTGTGGCCTTTTAAATTTCACCTGTGCCAGGAATTAAATGGCGGACGGAGACCATGAAGATTTCGGAGGGGCCATTGTTCAGGCCTGTGTGTTTGCTTCTGCTTCACACTGACATCTGTCTTCTCCTGGTGTAGCTTTCAGCCACCTGGGTTGTAGGGGAACTCCCACAGTACCCCTCTCATGTTCTTTTTCCAAGTTTTCCTCCCTTGCTATGACCTGAGGCATTGAACAACAAACACATCTGGGGAATAAGAATTTTCTCTAAACCTGTGACCACCAGGAAGTTTCCAACAGATGTGATTACAGGAACCAACCTTTTATGTGCTCTCTGGCTCGCCCCCTGGGGTGGGGTCTTTCAGGCTACATCCTGCCACTAGGCACCTTGTACCCAGAAATGGGCTTCCAGGTACTGGGCTACAGTCAGCAAACTGATTTGTTCAGTTTTATCCAAAATCAGATGCCATGGGCAGATGAGAGTGATAACACCTGCTCTGTTTTGCAGTCATGGACATGATCGGAATGAGAGATAAGGTAAGGGGGAAGGGAGGGGACAACCTTTAATCAGCTCCCCGGTAAGGACACCAGTAAAGCCACACAACTCATTTGTCTTGGTAACAACGTGTTGTATGTCCATCAGCCGGCTTGGCAGTCCCCTGTCATTAACCATGCTAATAGCATTCTCTGCAGTGTTATGGCCCTCTGCTCTCCTCGGTCCCCTTAGGAACAAATGCCCTGCAATTCACAGCCAAGTCGGTGATGAAGCTCTCCTGCCTGGATGGGAATGGTCCTGAGACACTATCCCAGGGCCTTCCCGGTTCCGCTTGGATCTCTTGCCCATCCTGAAGAGGAGGGAACCTGCTGTTCCCCCTCGAGCAGTTCTTCCTCCTGCCAAGAAATGTGGGCTCAGCAAACTGGTTTGCATTCACACATCCCTCTTCTCTGTCTCTCTCTTTTCATGCCAACACAGCTTCTCAAAGCTCCAATCCTTATCTGGCCATTTCATCTCTGGGTCCCCAGAGCCTGGCGCTGTGCCCAGCATATTCTTGGCCTCTGACAAAGGTTGAAGGAATGAATGCCGAGGAATGAATGCAGTCCAGCACCACCCTTCCCCCTGTGCCCGGGGGCGGCCAGTTCATTTCGCAAGTCTGCTTTTTGTCCTACCCACTTTGCCTCTTCCCAGGCCCAGAGACAAGCTGGCAATCTATAAGCTGCAAAGAGGCTGACCAGTTTGATCTAAAGGTGTGGGTACAGCTGTTGCTGTGGGTGAAGGACATGAAGCAGTGAGTGCTGGTAGCTGTAGATGTTTCCAGAAAGCTCTGTAGGGCATGGTGCATGGGTGCTTTTAATGCCATCTGCAGCAGTGTTGGTGGGAGGGGAAGGGGGCACAGCTGCGAGGGTGGGCCATGAGAGAGGCATGCACTCCTTAGGATGTCTGAAGTTCATCCAGTGTGGTATTTCCACATATTAGGGTGGAGGAGTGGAGGTAGATATAGAATAGTATGGGTATATGCATGTAGGTATCTATATATACCTATATAAATTGTTTTTTAAATATATATGATTACTACATTCTGAATGTTGTCCCCCCAAATTCATATGTTGATATCCTAACTCCTGATGTGACAGTATTAGGAAGGGAGACTGTGGGAGGTGTAGAGGTCATGAGGGTGGAACCCTTATAAAGAGGCCCCACAGAACTCCCTAGCCCCTTCTGCCATGGGAGTATGCAGCAAGAAGTCTGAAGCCCCGTAAAGAGCCCTCACCCAGCCATGCTGGCACTCTGATCTTGGACTTCCAGCCTCCAGACCCGTGAGAAATACGTTTCTGTTGGTTGGAAGCCACCTAGTCTATAGTACTTTTGCTATAGCAGCCTGAGTGGACTAAGATGATGACTATTTTCTCACTATAAATTGATGTTGTTGGTCTACTGCTCAGAGTCCCAGGAGGAAATGGGCTCCAGTTCAGACGGTTCAAGGATCTATGGAAGGGCCTGCTTTCAGGGACATTAAGAGCATTATCAAAAGGATGATAAACACCCCAGGGACTGGCAGGGTTACTATCTCTAGGCCTCAAAGGGCAGGGGAGGAAAGGGGACCTGAGCGAGTCCGGGCAGGGCCCACAGAGCAGTGCTACCCATCGGGAGCTCGGAAAGACATGGCCACGGCCAGCAATCATGTCCTGAGGGGGGCGAGGGCAGGGAAGAGCTCCTCTGTCCTTTCCTCTTCCCAGTCGTTTTGGTAGGGCCTACCACGGGCCAGTGGGGAGCCAGAGATCATGGGCACATGGCTTGCGGTCTCTGGGGTCGTCCTCGTGGGGTGTGGAGTGGGGCAAGGAAGGAGGAGAATGGGTGTGCGGGGAGGGGCAGGTGGCAGAGAGCAGCGTGGTTGACGGCAGTGAAGACCTCGCCTGGCCCTGGAACCCAAGTCCGCCTGGCTGAGAGTGGGACGCGGTTGGCTGCCGTCTCTTGGGGGATACCTAACTAGGAGACTAGTAGGTGCTCTGTTAGTTTCTTTAATTTATTATCCATTAAGCCTAACAAATTGTCTATTACATCAACTAGTTGGATGCATCATTGAATTTCCTCACAGTGCCTGGCATATGGAAGACGGTCAATCAGTATTTCTTGACTTGTGCGTGGGTGAATGAACTACTCATAAGTCAAGTGATGAGTGGATGTGACTCACCTTTAGAGAGGGTCCTATGAGCCTATTTGACACAAAGAGAAACTTGGGTTCTGAGAGGTTAATTAACCAGCAGAGCCCACTCAGCCATTCAACACATTCCGCAAATATTTATCGAGTACTCACTATGTACCCAGCATGTTTACATTTGCCTGGGGGAGACAAACACATCAACATATGTATGCTGTATAATAGCTAAGTGCTACAGGGACAAATACAGCAGAATGGGGGGTGCGCAGGAAGCTGGGGGGGGCGGGTCCTGCGTACCTTTAGAGATGGTGTGGTCAGGGATGGCAGCCTCTTTGATGTGAACAGATACTGGAGGCAAGACCTGCAGACAAGACCTTGACTCACATCACTCTTTGGGACAGAAGCGTTCCTGAAGAAGTAAAGTGAGAGTGAAGGCTCAGTGGCAGGGACAAGTTCGGGCAGTTGGGGAAAAATCAAGGAGACCAGTCTGGCTGGGGCAGAGTGGAACTGCCCCCCATCCAGGCAGGTGGGTGCTCTAAAATGTCAGTCTGACCCCGTCCTCCCCCAGCTGGAGCCCTCCAGTGGCTGGTAACTGAACGTGGCCTACCTGCCCATCTCCCTGTCCAGCTCCGTTCCCCACTACTGCCCAGTCTCCCCCACCGCTGGGTCTTTGCCCTTGCTATTCCCTCTGCCTGGACCACTTGCCCTGTCACTCCACAGAGTGGCTTCTTCTGACAGCCGTTCCAAGGAGAGCTGTTCTCTCATCTATCATGACACCCTTCTCATTTCCTTCACAGTTGACATTTTCTGCTATTACCTGGCTTGTATGTGTGTCTGCCAGCTGATTGTGCCACCCCTGCTGAACCACCAGCCTCCTGGAGGCAGGGACCTCATCCTTTTTGCTTCCCATGGGGTACCTTGTGCCTAGAACAGTGCCTAGCATGTAGTGGGTCCTTCCTTAGCAAGTATTTGTTGAATAACAAATGAATGAATGAATGAATGAATGAATGAATGAATGAATCAGTGAGTGATATTTGTTTGAGACCCAACAGTGGGACTCAGAAGAATATATTCTTTCTTTCTCCAGTTTCTGACCCTGTAGATGATCTTGTGAGGCCTTGGGCTCCCCTAGGGAGGGTTTAGAGCCAACGTCCGCACTGGCATCAGTGACCATGAGAGCAGAGCTTTGGGGAAGATTCCTCTCCTATCTGTTCCATCTTTCCTTCAAAATACTTCCCATGTGAGTTCTCTTCAGTGCCAGGAGCTCATGACTGGGGGCAGCCCCCAGGGCCCAGGGCATCAGCCACACCATAGAATCTTTTATTTTCCCCCCTTATTTATTTATTTATTTATTTTAATTAAGGCATCATTGATATAAAATCTTATGAAGGTTTCACATGAGTCACATTGTGGTTTGAACATTCACCCATATTATCAAGTCCCCCAGACACACCCCATTGCAGTCACTGTCCATCAGCGTAGCAAGATGCTATATAGTCATTACTTGTCTTCTCTGTGCTATACTACCTTCTCTGTGACCTACCTATATTGTGTGTGCTAATTATAATGCCCCTTAATCCCCTTCTCCCTCCCTCCTCACCCATCCTCCCCAACACCTTCTCTTTGGTAACTGCTAGTCCCTTCTTGGAGTCTGTAACTCTCCAAGTTTTGTTCCTACAGTTTTGCTTTGTTGTTATACTCCACAAATGAGGGAAATCATTTGGTACTTGTCTTTCTCTGCCTGGCTTATTTCACTGAGCATAATACCCTCTAGCTCCACCCATGTTGTTGCAAATGGTAGGATATGTTTTCTTTTTATGGCTGAATAATATTCCATTGGGTATCTGTACCACATCTTTTTAATCCATTCATCTACTGATGGACACTTAGGTTGCTTCCATTTCTTGGCTATTGTAAATAGTGCTGCGATAAACAATGGGGATGCATATGTCTTTTTGAATCCATATCATAGAATCTTACACCAGCACCTTACCCATTGTTGAATGATTTTTCTTTTAACAAATCAATTAAGGAACAGGGGACCACTTCCTTATAGAGCCTGAAGTTGAACTCAAGGTTATGTTTTCAACCTGAGGAGCTTCAAGAAATACAAATTCCCTCATCTCCAGAGTGGGAGTTGGACACCAGGACTCTTTCTATGATTTTTATCTCTTTTTGTCCCCTCCCCTAATTTGATTACTTAGACAAATTTTTTGAACAACTGATGTTTTGTTTTTTCTTATATGCCTAGTTTTACTCTTACCTACTGTGTGAAATCCTATATACTTGTGTTGTCAGATGCATTATAATCTTTAAAATACAAAGATGACTGTAAAAATGAAGGGCATTCCATCCTGTACTATTCAATGCCATCTATAACCACCAGTGATAGAAGCACCTGATTTAGCAAACACTGAACTAGAAATGTGGTTCTAGATATGGAGAGCGGCCTGGGAACCTGACTTTAGAACAAACATTTCCAGTAATTTTATTGCATGTGGTCTGAGGATCACACTCTGTAGATACTATCCTGAGCTTCAGGTTTGGCTTTTGTTTTGAGGAGTAGTGTGTATGTGTGTATGTGTGTGCATGCACATGGGTGTGAGTTCATATCCAGACAGGTTTTCACTGACTGATAAAACAAGGTCCTTCACATCTGGAAATCTGCCTTCATCACCATAACCTATTGCTTTCTATTATGATGGCCTTTCTCTCCTTTAAATCTTCTAGCTGGGCTGTGCTTGTTGATGGTGTGAGCATGTATCCTGTCCTCATTTTACCGAGGAGGACACTGAGGTTGAAATTAAATGCCTTGGTTGGGATCATTTTACAAGGACTCTTCAGTCCATCAATTTATCCTCTACTCATGGTGGCCTATGTAATGACTAGATAGTGATAGAGGGAGGGGAGTGGGAAGGGAGTGACTCAGAAAATTTGCCCCAGAGTGGAAGTGTAGGAGAGACAGAAGAGAGGAGAGACATGTCGCACATGGGGCTTTTGACCACCTGGAGTCCAGCCTGTGTATTCCAGGGAAGAAAAATACTGAGAAACCACTTGTACTGAGAAAAAAGTACTGTGATCAAGAGGGACCTCCATCAACTTCTCAGTTCTGGCCCCCAACTCTCTGCCTTTGGCAGCACATCTCAGCCTGGGGCTCGAGCAAATACCCCTGGGGTGGCTAGGCCTTGGAAAAGCCAGTATTTACCCACTATCTCTGTTTTGGAAGTAATTAATCTTCAAATGTATGAGCCTCTTTGTGGTGAAAAGCACGCACTGACACTTTTGTGTAAACACCAAGCTTAGCATGTTGACAAACTGGTGGCTGTTACTTTGATCCCAGGCTGCCGGCTCTGAAAAGGCAAGCGGACCTGGGGCCGCCCCACCGGGCACAAAGGCGGCTCTAATCCCTTCTGCACTTGTCTCAGATCCATATTTAGAATTCGGAGTCTTTATTTTCTATATCCACTTAAGCTCAGCTTGGAGTTTGTTTAGTAACTGTCTTCCTTCTTTACGCTCGCCAGTGACTCATAAGTTCGTTTTCTTAGCCAGGCATGCAGCGAAATTCCAAAGTAGCAAATGACCTGAATGAAAACCCTTAAACTCACATAGATTTAATCACTGCAGCAAATTGGAACCATTTGTGGTCAGGTTTTGATGGCGATTTATAAAGATTTCCCCCATGCCCCCCTCCACGTTCTCTTTAAGTGGCTTAGTTAAGGTTAGTGAGAAAAGGAGGCATCAATGCCAAGGTCCATGGGGTGGGGGAAGGGGCTTAAATTGTTTTTTTCAGCTCTTGGGGACATCCACAGTCACCTGAATATCTTCTAATGGCAAGGAGCAAATTTGGTGATAGCCAGCAAGTGGCCCACACATTTCAGCGGCCAGGGTTCTGCAATCCAGAAGACAGGGAGGCCCAGCTGTTTCCAGTGCTATGTGTTTCCACAGGAGGTTTGGGCCCTTTCAGGAAAACACTGTGTTTTGTGACTTTTCTCACCTCTAGTTACTCTAATAAGGCAAGGGAAAGGTCAGTACGTTTTTTTTCATGAATGGAGAAGCAATCGAACCCAATCTGTTATGATTTCTCCCTGAGCAAACTGAACAGATGAGTTTTAATGAAGACGGGGATCCAGGATTGAGACTGACCCAGGGTGCACCACAAGGGCGTCAGATCTGTTTCTGATAAAATCAACACTGAGGTTTTCAAGAATGAATCAGAAAGGAAGTTCAATTCCATTTCATGACGGGGCTGAACTACATAGAAAACTTGTCTGTAATTAAACGGAAGCTTTTTTAAAAGTTTTTTTTTTGTTGTCATCCTATAACATTTTTAGAAATTTCTATAATTGGGATTTCTCCAGTTTGTGGGGTTCTGTTTGATTTTCGAGAGCAGATGGAAAAGTGAATTTGCAAAGACTGTGGCAACATATTTTGCTGCACAAATTGTGGAAAAAGTTACCTGATAGGGTTCTCCCCCACCCCTGACCTCTTTTTTCCCCTCCTCCATCTCTCGTTTCTCTGATTATAGTTGGAGAGAAAATTCAGGCTGAAAGAAATTTGATATTTATTTTCTGTGAACTTTAATAAAGAAAGTTGTGGGTTTGGGACTTTTTATTTCAAGGTATTTTGGACAAGTCAATTCTTAATTTTTTTAAACAGCACCTTTTGGCATGAAGTTGCCGGTGTGTGATTTATGGAGCTGCTTAAGAGGTTGTGCTGAGAGCTATTCCCAACAGGTTGACCAGAGACTTTGAAGGGGTTTTCCACTTTGGGAGCCCACTCTTCACAAGACCCATGTTCACCCAGGCAGGCCTTTTAAAATGTTTAGGGCCTGAACCTTTGCTTGAAGTCCGTGTTTGTTTGGGTTTGCAGAATCCTTTTCCGTTCTTCAACATTCTCAGATGTCCCCCGTTTAGGCCGAGTGATCAGCCATAATCCACTCCAGCCCTAACCAGGAATAGTCCACTTTTCTCAGAAGCACGTAACATAACTTCAGGCCCTAGGGCCTCCGTCATGAAATGAAATCCCAGACACTCCGAGATGTCTTGGGAGATAAGTGTGGCCCTAATCCCAGGGTCACGCAGGCCCTGGAGGAGCAGGAGTTCACCTATACATCATGACATTGTTATCAGCCGGACCCAAGCAGCCTCAGCCCGCCTCATTTTCCACAGGGCTTGGTGGTGTTAAGAAAATACCCTCCAGCGTGGTGTTATTTTAGGCTGAAACAAAAGTCGACATGAATGGCTGGGGGGAACAGAGGGGGCATTGTTCTCCCTGTGGCCGGGTGCTCAGAACTGGCCTGAAACTGGAATCCAACAAACGGAGAAGTAAATGCCATCATGTACAAATGGGCTATCGAGTGTCTGGTGGGATCAATGGAGCACAGAGGGCGGCCAGGCCGGGATTCTGCCAGTCCCTGGGTCATGGGAAGTTTGGTTTCCAGGGAAGAGGCCACAAGTGCTGCCTGATTTGTGGTGGCGTGATGACTGACTTGGAGAGGAAGCCACCTGCTGTGAGAGACAGTGAGCAGGACAGAAATACCTCTGTGAGCCGGCTTTGCAGAGCAGGGCGCAGGTGGGGCCGGGTGCCCTTCTAGCCCCTCTAAAGAACAGTAATCTTCCCAGCCACCCTATGAAGCAGGTAACATTATTTGCCCCTCTTACAGATGAAGAAACTGAGGCAGAGAGCTGTTGATGTGCCAGAGGTCACAGTATAGTCTGGCTCCAGAGCCCACTACCCCTTCTGCTATGCCCGATCATCTTACTCTCATTTTCACTCCCCCCATGTTTCTCATTCATGGCACCGGGATGACATAGCAGAGACTGTCACTGCCAGGCCCAGAACCCTTCGCTCTTACCATGTCAGCATACACTGGTGGCCCAACTCCTGACTGCCAGCACCCGCACCTTTGTACTTCAGGGCTCCCTTCAGCCGTGGGAGTCTGCTCTGTCCAATTGTGCAACAGACCAGAAGTGCCAGATAATTAGCATCCCTAAATTTAATTAAAGACTGATGACAGTTGGTATATAAATACCCAGCTCCCTTGCCCTCCTGGTGGGAACACTGGGAGGTATGTGTTCCTCCCAGTTGCCCAGAGATCCCTATGGACTGAGCTCCAGCTGCCACAGTGGTAACCAGCTAGAAGATGCACACCTTCCTGGCTTCCTTTTCCAACTTGACTCATTTCCTCACTTCCTTACCATTGTTTCCTGGGATCACCTTCCTAATATCACCTCCACTGAAACCAAGGCAGGGGATCATACCTCAGTGCGATTATTTGAGTAATGTCTGTCTCCCTTGTAAAACTGTGAACTCCATGACAGCTTAACATTATATTCCTGGAGACTGACTATATGTCCCACTTGAGGTGGGTGTCAAGCAAATACTTATTAAATGACAGCATTTTGAAGTATAAGTTCCATCTAACAGAATTTTGTATTTTGATAGTTTGTTCTCTTCCTAAGCCCATATATTGCATTTAAAGTAGTTTTTATCCTTCATTCTTTATTGAAAAGTTACTTTTTCTAGGTACCTTACAGGAGGTTGGAGACATGGCCTCCTCTCCCCATCTGCCATCTTGCCTGGAGTTGGGCATAAACAAGCTTCTCCATCAGGCTCAGATGAGTATCTTTGGAAGTTGTTCCAGACACTGGTCATCTGTTTCCGAAATCTGTGTTCTCTTTCCAGACTACATTTCCCGTTCTTACTTGCAGGTAGGTGTGTCATAGGGCTGAGTTGTGCCGATGGAATTTGAGCATGTGTATGCTACTTTCAGGCCAGACCGTGAACACCGCCCATATGCAATCCTCCATGCTTTTACCTTCTGTGGTTTGATGCCAGTGAGTGTGGTTACTTTGGGAGCTACAAGTTGAATACAGCAGAGCACACCATCCAAAAAGCCTGGTTCCCTGAATCACCATTTGGAGGAATGCCATGCACTAGCCATGAACACCCATTTCTGACTTTACTAGGGAGAAATAATTTTCTGCTGTGTTTGGGCCATCATACATTTTGGGGGGGTTTGTTTATTACAGCAACTGATATGACCTTAACTATTACTGGAAAACCCTAGGCACCGACAAGATTTAGTGTCCTCTGCCATATGTAAAATAAGTATGCAACATGTCCAGCCAAGTTCCAATTTTCTGTAGGATGGCTACTTTCATTAAAAAAAAAAATCAAATAACAAAGCCTTAATTTTTCGGTGGTGGAAGGTGGATAGTGCCTTACTTCACCCGTGCCCTGACTGCATGTTTGTTCTGCCTCTTAAGTGACCCCATAGGCTGGAAAGGCTTTGTGTGCAGGCTAGCACATGGATACTTGCTCCTACCAAGGACCTTGAGAAGAGCCAGTGGAATGACTTTTGCAAGGTAAGGAGCACCGCTGTTTCCTTCAGAGCCTCGGGCAGCTACTCTTGCCCTCCCATGGGTTCCAGTAGCAAGGCAGACAGTTCTCCAGCTAAAAGCAGAGATTGCATGGACCCCTCGGACCTGCCTTTCAGCTTCAAACCTCTGGAAATATTCACCTAAGCTTCCTTAAAACCCCCAGGGAAACACAGGCCAGCAAACGCAGTGGTAAATGGCCACTGCTGGCCATTACCTTCTTTGAGAGGAGCTTGCAATGTTAGAAAAGTCCTGGTTTCTGGAACCAGGTAGATCAGGGTTTAACTCTTGGGCCTGTCTTCTTCTTCTTCTTCTTTTTTTACAGATGGCATCTGGAGATTGCTTCCTGAACCTGCTTCTTGGCTCTGAATCAAGCTCTTCTGACCTGGTAAGATGTGGTTCCTTCCAAAGTAATGGCCTGGGCAGAAAGTAACATGTGGTGGGAAAGAGCTTGGGCCTCACCAGGTTTGAAGTGAGTTCCCGCCTCCACAGGCAAGTTACTCAGCCTCTCTGTGCCCATTTCTTTGTGTGTGAATTGTGATTGTATAGCATCCGTGTTGTGAGGCCCATGGCATAATGGAACACTGGGATAATATCTGTAAACTATTTGGACAGTGCTTGCACACAACATTATTCTTCCTATGCTTAGATTAGAAGTCGGTGGGGCCAAGTGGACCCCATCCCTGTGGCCAATAGCACTTTTTTAGTTTCCCCATGGAAGGGGCAGGTGCCAGTGGTCTGAAGATGTATCTGGAACCTGGCCTATGAGGAGAATGGTCACCTGGTGGGGGGTGGGGGGCTCACCTGAAGCCTTGGCAGTCTCAGGGGACCACAAGTCGGCACTCCCTTGGCCTTCTGAGAAGACTTCTGATGCTCTGTCCAGATGGCCCTCCATCAGAGGGGAGCTTCAGCCCTTGATCAGAGCCTCCCTCCAAAGGCAAAGTGACCACTGAGCAAGAGAGAGTAACCCTTTGTTGATTGTTGGGCTCCCAAAGGCTGTTTCTGGAGGGGACCTGGGGTGGAACCCAGGAGATTCCGGGCTGCATTGGTTGCCTAGGCAGGAGGAAACGTGGCATTCCTTGCGGTCCACTTGGACTTTGGAGCCAGACACCACTGACTATGCATCAGGGCCTCAGGCAGCTGCCCCTGCCCTCCCTTGGGCTCTTGTGTGTAGCCCCTTCTGAAGAACTCTAACCCTCTCTTCCTCATCTGTAACATGGGACTGTTGATGGTTCTTCCTGCCTATGATAGTTGTGAGGACTGGCTGGGATAATAATGTCCACAGAGATGCTTTATGTCATAGAAACATGCAGTATTTTTCTGAAAACATTTTTTTCCCAAATATAGAATAGACATAGGACTTAAAAGGTTCTAGTGGTATAAAAGGCTATGCACTGAAAAGTCATTCTCTCTCCTACTCTTGACTCTGACTCCCATGGGGTGTGTCCAGAGGAAACCATGGTTATGTGTCTTGCCTGAACTGCCAAAGATATTCTACATATATATCAGCATGGACATTTATAATGCATATGTATGACGTATACACACAAATGCTTTGCTTTTCGAAAGTGGAAATGTCATATGGTTCAACCTAAATATATGTGTGTGTGTATAAACAATGACGCATGCTGTTCTATATTTCATTTATTTTAATTTAATACAATTTTGGGGAAACCATTCTGTCAATTCTTGCAGCTATACCTCATTCTTTTTAAGTCATGTAGTAATCCCAGCCTGCAGATAGACCCTAATTATACATTAATTAATTTAACTAGCTACTTCTTGATGACTAGTGCTTGGTTTTTTGTACCATTTATGGAAAAGAAAGGGAAAGCCCTGCCCCTCAGCATTCTCCATCCCCCAGACCCCTAGGCCAGCCTCCCAGCCTCCAGCACCTGTCATTCCCTTTCTGTTGGGGAACTCCCTGGAGTGTGCATTTTTCCCACTGCAACTGTGCTAGACCAAGTTTTGGGCTCTTGCTCTCAACCTAAACCTGCCTTAGATCTCTTCATAACTCCGCTTGCAAGTTGAGTCCCCTTAATTTGGCCCACAGGACTCTTTAACACTTTTTAAACCCCGTTAAACCCACGTAATGAGTTTCCCCTCGCTGTGCCCCTGGCCCTGAAAGCTGAGAGCCGGGGCCCAGCCCTCCCACCTGTTCAGAGATTAAGCTGTGTTGGAGAGGCGGAGGGGCCATAGGGAAGGGGTGGGTCAGTGGGAGCTCTGGGGTCAGCCATGCAAGCAGGACTGCTGGCGGGAGTGGGGTGTGGGTGCCCCGCAATGTCAGGCAGGCGTTCTTCGTGGAGTGTCAGGGTTCTGCTGCTTTGTGCGGTGTCAGCAACTAGACCTCCCATGGGGCGTGGAGACCACTCTGCTGGGGTCAGGGGAGCGGGCAAAGCTAGCAGCAGCTTGGCTTGCCAAGGGGACAGTTACATGCTCCAGGTGGCAAAGGTCTAGCTCAATGAGACTTCCTAAAATGCTGTCTTCAGCATGTCAGCACCTGCTTGGGGAATCTTTTTTCCACGGCTGTGCCTTGTAAAAAGGATGACTGCTGGTTTAATGTTTCTTTCTGGAAAGATCTACCTTTCTCTCTGTCACACAAAGTCCACTTGGGTCAAAGTGGCTGACTCCATACTTCCTACTCCCAGGTCTGGGCATGTGACCCAGGACTAGCCAATCAGAGTATTCAAGGCCACTATCCGTAGTGATTGGTTCAGGGGTAGCCCTGTTGAGCCCCAGTGACTGGTCAAGGGGTGGGCATGTGACCAGGTCTGGCAAATTAGAATATTTAATACCTTGGCCACAGTAGCTGTTTAGAAATGGACACATGACCCAATGGTGGGCCAGTGCTAATCTATCCCAAACCCTCTGTGGGAAGAGTTAGGTAAGAGCTGTACTCCTTCCTCGGAGGTTACTGGAGGAGACTGTGACAGCTTGGAATTCTGTAGGTCAAATCGTCACTGTGAATGAAAAGCCAGTTGGAGATGGCTAAGACAGAAAAAGAGGGCTAAGAGGGAGGGCTTTTGGATCCAGCCATACGTGAAGACTTCATATTACACAAATTAACTCTTTTTTACTCAAGTCAGCTTGAGTTGACTTTGCATGTTTCTTTCAACTCAGGGTCCTAACTAAAATTTATCTCGACTACAGATACCATATGACCCTCTGGGTGGCCTTAGCCTACCTTTCTGGCTCTTCTCTGGCCAACACTCCTTCACCCAACCCTAGAATTTATCTTTGATACATCCTCCTTCGACTTCATTGCTCAGTCCTTTTCCTCTATGTGGTAAACTATTTTCCTTTCCCTCTTAACGCGTCATTGTCAGCTAACATCTGACTGTGCACAGAGTGCCTAGTTCCAGGAAGGCACCATGCTCCTGTTAACACATAGCTTTCCACTTCCGAGGAGTTTGTAATAAAGTTGTAGGTTGCTTAGTACAAAGTGGGTGCTCAGTAAAGAACAAATAAGTGAACTGAATGAATGAATGTGTGAGTGAGTGAATGAAAGGGGAAGCAGGGCTCATACTAGTGATATTCATATCAATTTAAGGCAGCATTAGCTACTTGCCAAATGGGCATGGACAACCCACATCCTTACAGGGATCAGAAATACAGGCAGTAGGCACAAGGAAAGTTTGGGAGGAAGCTGTGGATTGAATGCCAGGCCAGAAGCTGTACATGCTTTTTTTTATGGGCAATAGAGAGCCACAGAATTTCTAGAAGAGGTCTGTTGCATGTAAGGCTGTGTCTCAGAAATGCTAAACAGGCAATGGCGTGAGGACGGGACTGGACAAGAAAGGACCCATAGCAGTTGAACTAATGAGGAGGATATTTGAAATACATCCTCCATGGGGTGATGTGAGCCTGGCACATGGGGTGGTGGGGGATAGGATGGCTTTGGGGAGATTCCTGGGCTCCACTGTTGGAAAGTGTTTTTTAGCAGGTGTGCAATGGGATATGATCTGCCTAAAACATTTCTAAAACAGCACCAGGTGATTCTTTGGGCCAGTCTGCACAGTTGGGTTGCAGGGTTTGATCCCCAGGTACTGGGAGGATGTTGGCAGAAACAGGGATGTGAGGAAAAGCCATTGGTTTGGAAAGAAAAGGGCAAGCCCTTCCCTTTTTAGAAACTGTGACATTTAAGGGACTGGCGGGATGTCCATGTGTAGCCCTCAGCAAGCTGATGATGACACATTGAAAGTCAAGACTACTGGAAAAATAGTTTGGGAAGCTGTTCTTGTAGAGTTGGTGAACAAACCCAAATTAGTTGCCAATAGATTAAAACAGGGAAATGTCACACAAAATGGTGAATTTCTGTATTCTCATGGGAAGATGAGAACATCTGCCATGTTGGACCCATACCCTAGGGTGGGGCTGAGGTGTGGCTGCTTCTGTTTGCAGGTGCTTTTTAGTTTGCTGCAGTCTCAGCCCTTCCCTAATGCCTCACGCTCAAGCCACTTGGTTTGTTTATCTTCTTGCCTAGTGCTGTAGGCATTTGTATTAGTGAACCTCAGTGTTGCCACATGTAGGGATAAGCATGTGAATGAGGAGGCAGCAAAGGAGACAATAAACTGTTGTCCCCAGAGGTGGGATAAGACAGTGTCCTGGATGCCTTGGAAAAAAGAACATAAAAGTATTGAGTGAGCAGCTCTGACCTATAAGTTGCTGAACTTCATTGGTCTTGATTTCTTATTTCTAAAAAGGAGCTAATAATATTGGTTAAATGGGTTATTAGGTGCTTCAAAGTCTTAATGCCTGTGAGATTAGTTTATGGCCTAAAAGGGACCACAGAGCAGTAAGTTACTGATGTGAGGGGGAAGGGGAGGACCCTACAAAAGGAGGGGCTTGAATCCTTCTGCAACTTACCGGTACACTGTGTGTCATTGAACCCGATAGTTGATGTCTCTGAGACTAAGTGCCCTCAGCTGTAAACTGGGACAATGAGGCCCATGCACTAGGGCTGTTGGGAAGATAAAATGAGACTCAGTAGGTTTCATCCTAAGTGGGAGTTAGGTTCTAAACACCAACTTAAAGGCAAAAACTGTGCACATTTAAAATGACCATGGCAAATCCTTCTAAATAATCTTAGGCAGTCAGCTCTGAATGTAGATGAAAATGTGTACAATGATGCTTATTATATAAAGAGTGTGTATAACAAATATGATTTCACAGAATGGTAAATGTTTAAAAATAAAGCTATTTTGGCTAAGCTCACATTGAAGAATTCATGTATGTGTACTTGGGGACCCCCTATATAGGTCAAAAAACACTTGAAAACTTGCCAGGCTTTTGAAATCCTGACTGAACACATTGTATGCTGCCACCAGGTGATGGTTTTAAGAGGCCATTAGGAGGCTTAACAGTTGTAAACAAAATCTTTGAAAGCAACTGTTTGGGTTGTGTAATGCTATTTAATAGTTTAAATATTCAAAGATAGTTGATTTAATTGATAATGTTTCATTTTGAAGAATATCCTTTGAAATGCCTAAAGCAGAGTTTAATGGAGTGCTTGCTGTATACCAGGTACTTTTTCTAAATGCTTTATGTGTGTTAACTTCATTTAATCCCCAGAGTGACTCTGTTAAGTAGAGACTTTAATCATCCCCATGAAGACATTGAGGCATGGAGTAGTTAAGTATTAAATAATCATTCAGCTAGGAGATAGCAGAACTCCATTTGAACCACCTGGCTCACAGCTCCTGATTTAAGCCACATCCTATTAGCTTGTAGCTTGAAGTATGTGCTGAGGAATGATTTAAGTGAGTGAAGTATTTTGAGTGTATTGAATGGGAAAATGTGTATTTAAAACAGGAAGGAGTGATTGCTCATTCTGTAGATTCTGGGTAGATCATATGTCACCAGGGGGATAGTCCTTAGTTTACACACCAAAATGCCCGTATCTAAGTGGGGCTCTTTTGTTGGTCAAGAATTTGGTAACTACCTATCACAGCTAGTTATAGGTGCCCAGAGAGAAACCCCAGGGGCCTAGAGGTCTCCTTAGAGGTGCAGATACTCCAGAGAAAAGTATCTCTAAGAGAATAGTGATCCTCAGGGACACCTTCATTGGCTGCTTCTCATTCTTGAGCCAGGGATGTTGCTACTTCAAGAGGTGTCGCTGGTGTGGCGGGGCTGGCTAGAAACACCTGATGCATAAGGGGAGACACGTAAAGCTTCCTAGGTTTCTGAAGCTGGAGCTTCACCTAAAATCAGGGGGGTTGGTGAGCTGTTAAGTTTACCTTTGGGTTGCTGCGGTGAGAGAGGGTACCGTGAGCACACGGAGGCCTCTGCAGGGCTAGGCTGAGCAGGGCCCTTCCTGTTGGCCCACTACTGGAGAATATGGGCATTTTTATAAACAATAAATGGCTTTCAGCTTCCTCCTGTCATTTCTCAGTGTTTCTGCCGGCAACTTGTTTTGCCATCGCTGAGGCTGCTGAATCCTAAATGAACCACTCTTTCATGAAGTCAAAGGTCATATTGTCTTTTGTCCCATCCACAATTATTAGAGGGGGACTGTGCCCTCCTCATCCCCAGCGACCCCCAGCACATCTCCCAGTTCTCTGCCACCTTGGGCTCCCTTATCTAACACTGCCAGGAGGCCTGTGCTGCTAGTTTGGAGCAGGAAGGAAATCTGGCTGGTACCTGTGGCAGTTCTAAACCATGGGCCCAGGGTTCTTTAACACTCCTCCCATTAAGAGATGAGTCCCTGGAATCTGGCCCTGCTTGGGACTGCTTTGTCCAACAGAGTATATACCATGCGACCTCTGAGGCTAGGTCAGCAAAGACCTTGTAGTTTCCTGCTGGTTCTTGGGCCCCTTGCCCTGCGGAATAAGTGTGACTGCCTTGAGCCCATCACGTTGGACAGGCCATGTGTCAGTGCCAGGTTGCTGGGATCATTAGCAGAGCTCCAACTCTTAGCCGTGTGGGTGAGCCCTTTTGGATGTCCAGGTCAATGAAGCCCCCAGATGTGTGAGCCCAGCTAACAAGTTGACTGCCACCTCATGAAAGATCCCAAGTGAAAATGTTCTCATATCCCAAGACATGGGGGAGCCTCCCTAGGTTTATACTCAGGGCATCTCCCCAGAGGAAGCCTGAGGCTTCGCCCATCTCCTGCTCACTGGCAGGACAGATTAAGGCACACTCAGACAGAGGGCATGGCAGAGCAGGCTCAAGGGGAAGACTGGCTGGCTCCCAACCAGGCCAGCTGAGGCAGGAATTCCCTGGTGAGGCTATGCCAAACCGTGGTTAAAAGACTGACTTTGGCCTCAGCCAGACCAAGTTCAAATTCCAGCTCTGCCTTGTATACCTGTGAGCCCTTAGTCAAGTAATTTTTTCTCTCTGTGCTTTACTTTTCTCGCCTGTAACATGGGACTCACCGATTTACCTACCAAGTATATGGCTAATTGGAGGATTATATTAGATTCTGAATATGAAGAGCTTAGAACATATGATAATTGCTGAACACTATTACTTATTATCAATTCACCATGTTAAACTTGTGAATCTGCTTCTCAACCTTTCAAGATTAGAAGCTCAATTTTATGGGCACAGTAAGGGTGAAACAGACTCACATTAACCAGCATGGAGTCTGAGGTATAAACAAGAATGTAAATGACATTAAGAAGTATAGCTATCTGAGAGCATGGTGTGGTTACATGCGTAAAACAGTGTATCCTTCTCTGGATGAATACTATTGGGAGACCACATTTTAATGGGAAGGTTGTTGGAAAGTATACAGTGGGGAAAAAGAGGCTTAGAATCAAATCTCCACTTATCTGAGTTCTCTCATTTCTCCAGAGAGAGCCTTCTGTAGGAACATACCATATTTAACTCTGCTGGCCATGACATTCCCTTCCCTAGACTCTCAAACTTGTGACTGCCTGGGTTTTCTTTCCCTGTCATCGAAGCCAGCGTAGCCCCGGTTCCAGTCATTCCGTCAGAAGATCATTCTCCCTAGGGTCTCTCACATTTCTGCATGTCTTCCAAGGGAGATACTAATTGATCTTTGGTCTCTTTGCAAGGATGTTTTAATAGCTAAGAGCTTTGGAAGATGGAGATACTGTCTCCCCTCAGAATAAAGAGTGGGCATGCTCACTGCCCATTATACAAGATCCTAGTTCCTCTCCCATAATGCAACCCCCTGCATGAATAGGTATCCATCTAGCTAACCTGCATCACCCCCATGGTCTAGGGAACAAAGGGAACAGTTGTAAATATTTGGCTGGCTGTGCCATGAGCAATAACATCCCTTTTCTCTGATCTAGGTGTCTTGTGTCTTCATCCAGCACCCACAATACTAGTGAGCTAACTTGTTAACTGGCAAGTAGGATAACATTTCAGACCTCTCCCAGTTCCTGACAATTCCCATCCAGTCTTCCTGATTTTTGCCATAGCTGCACAACACCTGCACACTTACTTAAAATTAGTCTATAAACCAAATCTCTTTCTTAACGTGTTGATATATTTAAAAAGATTACCTTATAGAACTACCTCAAATGGAAGAAAACCAGTATGCTACCTCAGAAATCTAAGCTAAAGATAAATACAAAAAAAAAAAACCCAAAAGGCTTTGTGCTGTATAATCCCATTTTTAAAAAAGGCAAAACTCTAGGAACAGAAAACAGATCATTGGTTCCTGGGGATTTGGGGGAGGGTTGATCTCAGGGGATATGGGGTAGTGTTTTGGGTGGTGGAAATGTTCTATATATTTCTTGTGATGGTGGTTATACAACTGTATGTGTTTGTCAAAACCCACAGAACTGTGCAATAAAAAGGTGAATTTTACTGTGTGTAAATTTTGCCCTGCTGAACTTGGCTTTAAAAGGAAAAAAATAAAAGCCAATATTATTAAATTCTGGCTAGATATCCTTGCTTGCCCAAGGTTTGAGCCCAGGACTGCTCTCTTTTTGCCAGGAAGAGAGAGAGATGACCCCATGTTGAAGCTGTGTTAAAGATCTCTTAGCACCAAGCCAACACTTGCTCCTTGTCCTCATCTGGAGGATTTAAAGTTGTGAAAAGGAATGCTTCCCTCTCTGTGTGACCCAATGCTAGGGAAAGCTGTGTCCCCAAATCACGCTGAGCTGTCCCTGTGCCCCCTGGGACAACCATACCGTCCGTGCTTTGGAAAATGTGCCTCTAGGCTGATGGTCCCCTTCTTAGCTTTCCACTTGCTGCACGTCAGTCATCTCCCAGGCGTACCACTTGAGATCACTCCCAGGCCACCTTGATGAGAGTGTTGGGTGTTCCCAAATTCTCCCGCACCATCACACACTGGCAGTCCTTGGTGGCTCCAGAGAGCCCTGCTTAACCCCAGTCTACAGATTGTATTATTTAAATCTCAGAGGCCCTGGCTCATCAGTGCCAAGTTCTGGGGGCATCTTTTGTTGTCACTTGAATGAACCCTAATGCAATGAAACGACACATACCCGAGCCTCCATCTGTCCCTCTCTCTGTGTCCACCCTCGCCATTTGCATGGGCTCCAACCCCCCTTGCACCCCACCACTACTCCATCTCCTGGTCCCAGCAACCCCCACTGAGTGCGCCAGTCGGTCCTCCCAGACCTCAGTGGGGGAAAATGGTGGCTGCCTTTCACTACACGGTGCGATCAAGTCTACTGCTTTTCTTGACTGCTTCTCTATTTTCCCTGGCCTAGGGCTGGAGCAGGAAGTCCTTTGTGGCTTTGTCCCTGCCAGTTATTAACGTGGACAGCATCATTGTGGCTGTTCTGCAGCCTGGTGTTGGAAGCCAAGCTCGGCTGGCTTTGCACAGCTCCGCAGTGATCTCTGTAATGAACTTAGATGATTCACTGCTGTACGCCCATTGTGCTCTTTTCAAGGCCGGCAACATCCATTTATACGAGGAGCTAAAAACAAGTATTTCTGAGGCCTTCCTCTGGAGGAGTTTCCCCAGCGCCCACACACCCCTCCTCCCCAGGAAACAGCCTCACCTCACCCTGCTCTTGCCTCCTGTGGGAAAACCTAGCCCTTGAAACTAGGTCACTGAGAAGGAATTAAGGGTCTGGTGCCCCCTTATTTCAAGAGATGTTTGGTGTGCACCCACCCCCGCCCCACCCCACCCCACCTTATTTTGACAACATCCAGTGTCTAGCACGGCACCAGGCATAACGTAGAGCTTCAGGAAACATATTTTCTGAATCGATGACGTTTTCTTCCTTATTTCAGCTGTACAAATGGATAGAAGTTTAGAAGGGTGGTTCTCAACCTGGAGTGATTTTGTCCCTCCAGGGGACATTGAGCCATACTTGGGGACATTTTTGGTTGTCACAGATAGGGGAGTGTTACTGGTACCGAGCGTGCAGAGGCCAAGGATGCTGCTTTCCCTCCTGCCATGCACGGGACACCCTCACACAACAACAATCAGCTGGCCCCGAATGGCAATACTGTGAAGGTGGAGAAACTCTGGCTTGTGAGGTCCTGACCAAGTTCATCTTGGTCGGGCTCGGGGAAGCCTGGAGACGTTTCTGCAGCCCGGGATGACTGACGTTTCACTGCCTGGATTTTATGTGAATGGCTGCTAATGAACACGGCCTGCCTTGATGACTCTGCAGAGGGCACCATTCAGATGAACCAATTATGAAGGTTTTTTTAAATGTAAACTTTTAACCAGGTAGCCTGAGGGCTTGCTGAGCGTAAAAGTACAATTTAGAAAACTTGAGGTTTCCGGAGTTCCAGGAGGCCTTGGTTGGATGGACACAGGCGCTGAAGTACCAGGGCTGAGAGCACAGTTTTCTGAAGTCAGTGAGAAGCTCTGGCCTTTGTGTTACCCCAAACCTGTCCCCAGCAAAGAGGGTCAGAAGGCTTCTTGTTTGGAGGAGCTGACTGCCAGGAGCAGGCAGGCTGGAGGTCCCCGGCACACCCGGCTGGTTGCTCTGCCAGCGGCCCACTGCCCAGGCCCAGCCACTTAACTTGCTGATTGCCGGTGACCTGTTGACTCAAGGCCCTCCTGCCTTTAGCCAGTTTGCTGGGGCTTTAAGTAATGTCATGATTCATTCTCTCCTTCCCTTGGCAGCCCTCTGCTCTGACACCTTGTGTGTCATCTATCAGAAGCTTGCATGCACTCAGCTCGACTGGGGCTGATGAAGACCCAAGGACTTCCTTTGAGTCTTCTTTTCTTCTCCCCCTCAGCTCTGACTTTCCTTGAAACAGGGCTGCTCATTGGGAAAATTTCCTCTTTGGGGCTTGTGAAGACTCTCTTACCTCTGTTTTGTGTAGCATTGTTCTTTCCACGGCTCCATGCTTCTGTGCTTTTCCTACAGGGCTTCTCACTACCATCTTCATTTTCTCTCCACCACTTGGTGCTTTTTGATGCTTCCCCGGGCCCTTTGCTTGGCAAACTGATGTCAACACAAATTGGATGGAGCACTGGCGATGGTCTAACTGGATTTTAGACCTAGCATGAAACTCATGGCCTGAGACATTTTTTTTCCCCAGATGAGGGGCCTTTCAACATCTTTTTATTTATTTGTTTTCTCTTAGCAGTAAAGCCATTCATTCATTTAACAAACATTCATTGAACATCTGCAATGTGTCTCTAGCCCCAGGGTGCTGAGCCGGGAACAGTGTGCAAGACTGTTGCTCTTCTGGAACTTACATTCTAATGAGGAAAAGCCAATGATAAATAAAGAATTACATAATATGTCAAGTGGTGATAATTGCATTAAAAAAATGAAGCAGCGGGAACAAGGATTAGAGAGTGATAATGATGAAGGTATTATTTCAGATGGGGTACACAGGGAAGCCTCTCTGATAAGGGTGAGCAGAGTTCTTTTTTGAATTACATCTTCCTTGGATCCCCAATATTTAAAGTAGTTAACATACTGCTCTGCTGGGGATAGAAAAAGCTGGGGATAATAACATAGGGTGGGCAGGAAGGCCTGGCTGAAGAGGTGGCATTCCAAGCTGAGAGCTGAAAGGAGAGAAAGGGCCAGGATATGAAAAATGACTTTATCTTAAAATTAAAAGTGAAATAATTTACCACATAAAAAGAATCCAAACGTACAGAAGGATACAGGGAAAGGTATCCTAGTCCCTTAGAAACTGGTCTCCTGGGTCCACCATCCCAAAGCCAGTCCCTGTTACTAGTCATATGTGTCTCCGTCCACTAATATTTCATATTTATGTAAGCACGGAGATGCATCTCTGTCTCTGTCACCCTTTTGAAATATCACAGTAGCATGTGATAACCAATATTCTGCACCTTAATTTTTTTCATTAACATCACACCTTGGAGATTTTTCTGTATCAGCTTGTAAAGATTTCTTTCATTCTTAGAAGAGTTAGGTGATATTCCACTGTGGAACTTACTTTTACTTTTGCAGCCAGTCTCTTATTGCTGGTGTTAGATGGTTTCCGGATACTTTCAACGTCCATTTGTAGATGTGTGACTCTAGCAATTGGATAAATAGTAATGGAAGTAAATACATTTATAGAATATATTAGTTGAATATATCTATTGGATAAATTCCTAGAAGTAGAATTGCTAGGTCAAAGAGGATGTCTTTTTCATTTTGGTACATATTGATAATTTGCATTAAAAGGGATTATACCAATTTATAAAGGCATGTTTTTCCTTGAATCCTTATCAATAGTATGTTTTTACAGTTGATTCTTGAACAACATGGGGGCTCGGGGCACCAACCCCCTTCACAGTGGAAAATCTGTGTATAACTTTCAACTTCCACAAAACTTAATTACAAACAGTCTGCCATTGACTACAAGCTTTACTGATGACACAAGCAGTTAACACATACTTTGTATGTTACATGTATTATATGCTGTATTCTTACAACAAAGTAAGCTAGAGAAAAGGAAATGTTTTTTCAAGTTGTCACGTCTCCAAAAAATTTTCCAATATATTCGCTAAAAAAAATTCCACGTGTAAGTGGACCCACGTGGTTCAAACCTGTGTTGCTCAAGGGGCAACTGTAAATGTTTTGATCTCTCATTGCCAAGCTGATTAGTGAAAAATATCTGTTTGTTTTAACTTGCATTTTATTAACTTTCAGTTTTAACATCTTCCACAGATCTGAAAAGCCGGTTGTGTTTCTTGTTTAGTTACCTGCTTAGTCATGGGAATGTCAAGGTGAACACCTATTAGCTGTCTGACTGGAGATGCCGAGAAGGCGTCTAGGTATGCAAGTCAGAGCTCAGGGGAACTTTCTGGGCTGGGGCTATGATTCTGAGTCAGCAGTACATAGATGGTATTTAAAACCATGGGAATGATAAGGCTCACATAAGAGAGAATGAACGAAACAGAGAGGAGAGGGATGAGGACTGAACCTGGGGCACTCCTACACCTAAGGGTTGGATGCAGAAGGAGGCTGCAGAGCAGCAGCCAGGGACAGGGGAAGGTGGGCAGCAGAAGCTGCTGAGAGAAGAGAGTGCGTTAGGGACTGAGGGGTCCACTGAGAAGGCAAGGGGGAGAAGAAGAGAGACGCTCTTTGCATTTGACAATGTGGAGTCATTGAAAAACTTGAGATCAGTCATGGTGAGTGGTGGTGAAGTCAAGTTGGACTTGGTTAAAGGAATAGAGGCAGGGCTTGGAGGCACCACTTGTCAGGTCTGGTGCCAAGATGGGAATTAGGAAAACGGGGTGGTGGGGTGGAGAGGAAGGACGAAGGTGGCTTGGTTTGGTCTGGTTTGGTGTGTTTTTTTGAAATGAGAAATACTGCATATGTGCAGGTGAGAAAAACCCAGGAGACAGGGGTTTGTCGGTGTGTGTATGTGTCTGTCTGTCTGGAAGGGCAGACGCTCAGAATGCGAGAGGATTCAGAATACAGTGGAGGCTGGCCCCTGGTGGGAGGAAGGACATGTCTTCCACCATATCCAGAAGCATGAAGGGGAGAGGTTCAGAGGTAGGTGAGTTTGTGGGTTGGGTGATGGGAAAGGAGAAAGTGTGAATCTGATAGCTTCTGTTTCCTACGTAAAGAGGGAGGCAGGGTCATCAGCCCGTGAGAAGGCAAGAGGAGTGATCCCAAATCTACGAGCAAGAGCACAGCCGAGTGGGCATTTCTCTGAGCAGGACGAGGACTTCTCCAGGGAGCTGTGTGAGAAGTTCCAGGCTTGTTTTAATGCTCCTGGGAGCCTTGCCTATCTGCAGGCAGCTCTGCCCGAGGAAGAAAATCTGGCTCTGCCAAAGGCTTTGTGCTGCACAGAGTGGTTAATTTTGAGGTGTCTGATCTCCACACTGCTTGTGGAGTTATTTATGTCTGAAATGATGAAAATTCCCTCCCCCCACTTTGGGCCCATAAAAAGTGTGGGGAAGTGACCAAAATACCAGCCTGGACTCCTGGGTCATGTGGATTATTGCTGTCACGGGCGTGTTTGGCGCCCCCATCCATCTTCCACCCAGACTCCCCAGCTCACGCCTGTCAGGATGGGGCATTGACCCCTGCTGAGGCCGGTTCCCGGGTTTGGGCACCATGTGGGCCTGAACACAGCTTGTGAGCAAGTGCTTTTAATAAGCGTCAAGTTCCCCAGTCTCTCCTCTTTCCTGGCCTCCTTCTTACCGTCTAAAGACAGCAGACCCCAGCTCCTACTGAGCATGGGATATGGTTTCCTACCTAAGCACACACTTGCCACAGGATGGGGTATGTCCTGGATTCATGGGGGGTCGTGTGCATGTGGTTTTGTGTTACTCCACTCTATGTGGAATAGATTCAGGATCCTATTTGCTGGAAACTCCTACTGAAGGAAATTAATTATGAGGGAGGCTTGTCTCAGACACCTCTCATCCTGCCTCTCTTCAGCTTTACCATTTGACAAAGTCCCCTAATCTCACTGGATCTGTCTTCCCATCTGTAAAATGGGAGTGATTATATCTGCCCTATATAACATGGGTTTGTGTATCTGTGAAATTCGAGGGAATGAATGAACACAAAATTGCACTTCTATCAAGAATTATTTTTATTAGGCATCTCTCTTCCCCCTGCTATCTCCTTTGTTACAAATACAGTGTCTAGTATAGAGCCTGGCACATTGAAGGTGCTCAATAAACATCTGGGAGAATTGATGAATGCACAGAACGGGTATATGAGTCTGCAGGAAAATCTACATATGCAGTAATAGTTGCATTTAATCAGCACTTAATACGTGACAGGCACTCTGCCAAGCGTTTTACAAAATGATGTCATTTATTCCTCACTGGAAGTAGATGGTTGTGTTCCCATTCTACCTATGAGAAAACAATAGCTCAGCAAGGCTGAATTGCTGACAGGAGGTCTCTTACCCACTGGTGCTGGGGTGGGCACTTGAACCCAGGACCTTCTGATTACAGGGGCCATGCTCTTAACTGTTGCACTATACATGACGGCAAGAGGTCAGCTTGGAAAGTGATACTAACGCCCTGTGCTGACATCATTTACACTCTCATGGGGCCTGAAAGGGTGTTGTCTCCATGAGTCAAATGCTGGTTCCTGAGAACGTTAATAAGCACAGGCTGAATGAATACATGAACAGCTTTCTGGCCAGAGGAAGAGGAAGTGGAGTTCTGCATGGACCTTCATACAGATCTTATCGCAACGCAGCCAGGTTGGCTCAGTCATCGCATGTCCGGGGCTCTCAATTTAGCTGGCTGGGTTGGAGAATGAAACAGTCCAAGCCACCAGAATTAATTTCCTGCAGCCTTCCCAGACCCAGGAGGGTATTGAGTAGGACTGAGTAGTGCTTGGTGACCTTTATTTTCTTCTCTATTGTGATTGGGCGTGGATAGGCTCTGGTAGTGGTGGCTTTTGCATCTCCTGTCCTGACTCTTGGCTCACTGGGGCCGTTTGCTACCCAAGGTGGCCCTGGGACTAGGCACTGAGATCCTTTGCCAAGCTTTAGGGCATTGGCCCTTACAGGCTGGGTGATCTCTACTCCCACCCAACTGTCTATTCACCAGAGGACAGGGCGGTGGGAGCACACAGGGGCCTGCCTTCCTCAGCCTTACTCTGGCCATTAAAGGGCTGTAAAGAATAAAAGGGCTTGGAGTATTTGCCCCAGAGACAACCCAGGAGCTGAGATCTGAACTTGGGTGCACAGTGGTGGAGTGGGGCTGGGTTCAGAAGGAGACGGGCCGAGCTTTATCCACCCGGGAATGACAGCCCCACTCACCCAGTGGGTGTGCCCTCTCGTGTACTCTGCTGGCTGGCTGCTGTCTCGTTCTAATAAATTAAATCTGTTATATCATCACTGTTATATTCCTGAGACATACACTTCCAAGGCAGATTAGAAAGGAACTTAAGGGGATTAAAAGCTTCTCTTAGTGAAAAACGATGTTTCAGATGGGAAATCCATTTACCAATACGAATTTCAGCAGAAATGCATGTTTTCTTTAATGCATTGCTACTGCTCAAAGAAAGCGGGATTTCCCCCCACGCCTCCCGACTTCTGTTTTGCATAAGTTATAATGTGGATTCTGTTGAGCGTAGCAAGCCTCTCAGGGAGATTGATAGCTTCCATAAAGTTGCACAAAAACATTTCTCCTTTGTTCACGAGGGAAAAGAAAAGTGTCTAATGGATTTGGAGTATTAAAAGAGTGTCAGTTTGTACTGTAAACCAGGGGAAGTCTAGGAGTAAATACCAGACACCAGAGGAAATGGATTAATTGGAAATGGAAACAGTCAATTCTCAGTTATCTGCATGTGGCTTATCTGCAAGAAGCTAAAAAGTAAGAAAGGCAAGGAAAGCACCTTGGCCCTTCAGCTCCCTGCCTGGCTATCTATCACTGTGTTTGTTCTCAAGGAATTGAATGTCATTTTAATAACCTGGGCCCAGTATAATTTGGAAGGTAATTCTGTAGGTGCTGCTATAAAAAAAAAATCACAGAAGGCAGTCCAAAGGATATGTAATTAATTTACTTTTTCTATTGCTCACAGGTTGGGATTCTCTCTCCCAACAGAAAGTTGACTTAACTGAAAATCATGAGCTAGTTCCTAAAAGCCCATGTGGAACTCAGGGAGCCTAGAAACTTCGGGAAAGTGCTGCGTCAGCACCTTGCACTTAGTTGCAGGATGTGGGGCAGAGCTGATCTTTCCAGGAGGCTGGTGGGACCTGGGCAGCCACTGCCTGCCCCCATTCTAAATTGGAGCCTGGGCAGAGAGAAAGGCCACGTGCTTCCTGTTCGGTTTGGCCAGTTAGTCAATGTTGATTTGTTCCAGGAGAATCTCAGGAATCTTGGGGGTGACATGTGCAAACCTTGCTCCTGTCGTGCCCCATGGAGCTGGGTGTCTGTGACCATGGCTTTGCCTCGGCTACGCTGCAGAAAACCCTCCCAGACATTGAATGTGGCTGTTCAGAGTGGTGCAGACAGCTTTTTAGTTGGCCAGGGAATAGAAAACTACGTATGCTAGCTCAAGTCAGAGAAAGTTTTGTTGTAGGGAGCTAGCTGTTGTGGGATCTAAGGCCACAGAGCTGAGTTGAGGCCAGAGAGTGCTATGGACCAAATCTCTCTCCCTTTCTCCTTCCCTCCCTCCTTTCCTCCCTCCCTTCCTCCCTTTCTTCCTCCTTTCCCCTCTTTCCCTTTTCTCTTGCCAGAAGTGTCGCTGAACCAGAGTCTCTCCAAGGCCCCTGGTCTCAGCCGCGCATCTACCCACCCAGGCCTCTTGAAGAGGTGAGCACCAGCTCTTGTTCCTGCAACCACACTAGTCCTTGTGCAAAGCTCCTCAGAGGCCTCCCGTCTTACTCCGCGGACCTTCCATTTTGCCTGCGCCCAGCTGGTGCCACATCTGGTAGAAGGCTTTGCCTCTTAAAAGAAGCTTGAATTTCTGGCGTTAACTTTCTTAATTTTCAGTTCTAATAAATAACAATATTTGCTCACAGTTATTGGGTGCTAACTAGGTGCCAGGCACTGCGTTAAGCACCTTACACAGAGTGTCTTGTTAAAGCCTCTCAACAACTCAGAGAACTGGGTGCTATCACCATCCCATTTTATAGCTGGGAAAATGTTGCCCAATGCCACACAGCCAGCACGTGGGAAAGCAAGATTTGAACCCAGGTCCCCTGGATCTAGAGTCCATGCATTTACAGCAACATTATATGGCCTTAGTGATCTAACTGGAGTTCTTGGATGTGACCTCACAGAAGGCTGTTTTCAGGTTGAAAATGCTAGTCTCCAGCCTAAGAAGCCAATTTTCTACAACCACATGGATGGAGGGGAAAAGAATGGATTAAAAATTATATATTGTTAGCTGATGCCTGAGTTCTAGCATCTGTGGAATTTCTTACCTGTGTTGCCTAGAATTCTCAACTCTCCTCACAGGCCCCCTCACCCCTGCTGCCCTCCTCCCCGGGCTCCCACACATTTTTAGGATCCTGCGAGAAAACGTGGTGTTAAAACATTGCTCAATTTTAATCGTACTTCCAAGTCCCTTGTGTCAGCCGCCCTTCTGAAATTGTTCTAATTGAAGTTCCATGAATCCTGGTGAGTTCAGATGGAGTTCATCTCTAAGCCCATCCTGATTTCATTAAAGATTTGATCTTTCTTTTTTCACCAATAAAACATTTATTATCGTTATCTGTTTCGTAACCATTTTCTTTCTCCAAAGGAGTGGGGGATCTACCTCATCTTCATGCCAGTAAAACTAAAGAATCATCTGTTGATTTTTTCTGGCACACAAGAGCAGTGATATTTTTTAAAATAATAATTAATTAATTATTTTCCTTTCAAATTAAGGTGCTTCTCATTCAAGAGGATGTTAAAGCCGGCAGGTGAGGATATTTATAAATAAACTGCACACAGGGCTTAGGTAAGAATCGTCTTCCTAAATGTAGGTGTCATTGTTTTTCTCTCTCTTTTTTTTCCCCTTTAGTTGAGGTGTCTGGACTGTTTCAGTAGCTAAAGCAGAGTTGGTTCTCTAACACACTCTCCCTGCTCCCACCGACAGGAGGTAAATGAGGGGAACAAAGTTATAGATGAACCAAATAATGTAAAAGTAAAACCACACTGCAAAGTAGCTTGTTGACCCCTGAGAGTCAATAGTTAACAGTTAATTACTATTAAATCAGTATTGCCCGGTATCGACTGGGGTCACAATTTATACCCAGGAGTCAGTTCACAGTCTGTGTTTGCGATTATCTTCTCTGCAACATTCTTAGCAAACCTAGTACCTGTCTCCTGCTCAGGGGATTTAAGTCACCATGTTTTTGTTACGACTTCAGCTGCAGCTCTTTCTAGATCTTTGTTTCATGTATGTAATATACTTAAAACACACTAAATGACAGTTTATAATATCATTATCTACAGTTAAAGATATTATACCTTCAAAAATGGAAAGAAAGTGTAGCCATATGTGGAAATGGTCTATTTTGTGCCCTTTTAACCTCCTTCCCTGGTAGTTTCAGCTGGACCAGACAGGCAGCAACACAAAAATCATAGGCCTGCAAAATCATTTTGCTATTTTAGCCCACAGTTGTCATGAAAGGAAACTGGGTTATTTAGATAGTAAATAACAACTGAGGACGAATTTATTTTCTTTTCCATATTTTCTTTTATTTTGTTACTGGGCCGCAATATGTTCTTTATTACGTGGTTTGATCATTCAAGGATGGCTCCGCAACCCCTGCTCCCCTGCCACCACCCCGCACCCCCCACCCCAGCCCCCAATAACATGGGAGTTGATTTAAAACTTCACTCTGAACAACCCTAAAGTTATTAGGAACCGTGTGGACCGAGTATGGATTAGGTTTAAAAGTAATAAAAAAGTAGACCTGTTGGTTAGGTGAAAAATTCACTATCAGATTCCTGAGTGCAGCGTTCCTTTTCATGTGCAAACGGCACTAAATGAGGCATTTAATTCAACAAATCCAGAGTTCTGATCCGCCAGAAATAGAGACTTGGTTTAGTTCAATTTGTAACAAACGATCTCCGTATGATCAAAGTCCTGAGCGCTGATTTCAACATGCTGCTTAAATTAGTCTAACACCAAAGTCTTTGGCTCGGAGACAGTATTTGGAATGTCTTACCAGAGGAGAAATTCCTTCTCACACATGGTTCTAATATCATGCCATGCCAGCTTTGCTTTTTAATGGGCTGACAGGAGGCGCGGTGCTAACTTTCTGACTCCAGAAAGTTCTTGTGCTGTCACCCGCAAACCAGCTAGGATAATTTTTCCTTGGCTTCCTTATTAAAGACTGAATGAAGGGATTGTGTGGCTTTCTTAATGTCACTTGGTCTGTTTGCCATAAATTCGGGGCGCTCATGATGAAAGCCGCACTTATATTTCACTGGGAAATGGAATCAAGGAGAATGCACCCAGGTTCACAATAAATAACTAAGCATGAGTTATTAAGTGAATTTCATATACTAGGGCCTTATTACATTGGCAGTTTAGATAATGGCTTCTGAAAAAAATATACATCTCTGTATTTCCGACCAAAGTGTGGATGGGTGGGGTATCCAGAGGGCGCCATGGTGGACGGACAGAGCCAGCTGGGGTGAGAATGGAATAGGTGGTATTTGAAAAATAATATAATATTTACATTTTTGGATGCTGTTTGCCTTTCAGCTCGGCGGGGAGACTAGCAGGCCTGCGAGCCAACCTGACATGCACTGCTGCCGGCTTCCTGCCCGTGAGCCTGGGATTGTTTGTTTTTTTGCAGAAGGAAGACTTGGGGTTGTTTAGACTATGAGCCTAATTTTAGAGGATGATAATTATGTTGCTTCTAAACCACATATTTTCCAGCATTTGCTGCCCCAGGAAAATAACTTGCATGTGTGTCCAGCCTGGCTGGCAGCCAACCTGATGCCCAGGGACTCTCGGGGACCAGGACAGGGTGGCATGGGGTAGTGAGTGGCAAGGGAGGCAGGAGTGCTGGGGTTAGGCTCCCACTCCTGCATCCTGAGGGGTCTTGGACTGGTCATATAACTTTCAGGGCAGCCCTTTACAGAACACCAATCCCATGAAATGCTCTGCAGGATGCCTAGATCAAAAAAGTTGGGGAGTCTTTGCCAGCGACATTCTCTTCTCTGCAGTCCACCATCATGCAGATTCACCGTCCGTGTTGCTCTTAGCCTGGCTCAGTCCTACCCATCCTGTGTCTCTGATTCTCAGACACGCTCTTTCATTATGGTATAAATCACACCTGTACGCCATCAAGCAGTTACTTGTGAAGTTAATTTGACGATACGAATGTCCATTCAAGACTGACTCCTTGAGAGCGGGTGCTGTTCTGTGATGAATCCTCAGTGTCTAGCATGCTACCTGCCATGCAGTGGTTGCTCAGGAATGACCTGATATAGTGCTGAAGTGAAGACAGTGTCCCTACACTTTAATGAACATTTGAATAAATGGGAGGATCTCATTAAAACATAGGTTCTAACATAAGTCTGGAGTGGCACCCAATATTCTGCATTCCTCATATGCTCCCATGTAATGCTGATATTGTTGCATTTGAGTGGCAGGGAATTTCAAAGTTCAACTGTGTTTAATCCTAAATGTACCAAACTCTGTTTACCCTTTCCTGGTGGAATACCTAAGAACAGCCATGAGCTGAATCTCCGTTTTTTCATCTATAAAATGAACTGAATGATCTTTAAGGATCCTTGCAGTTTACAAGATTACAGTCTTTGGATGTGTTGCTCTGAAATTGTTGCTGAGTCAGTTCTGTGATGGCAGAGGGGACCTTCCCCAAGCACATGACCTTATGAAGTGCATGCAAAGTTCCCTGGTGGACATGGGGACACAAGGCAGGTGGGCTCAGCCTGACTGAGCTCTTTCAGCCTTAGCCATGGCTCCTGGGGAGGCAGCTAAGTATCTGGTGGTCTCAGCTGGAGAGGTGCCGTCTCCTCCTCCTTTGAGCCCTGGTATGTGTAGGGGTGATGGAACATTCCATGTATTCTGAGCTTAGGAAGATACAGATGGAGGCAGACAGGAGCAACGTGGAGAGAGCTTGTCCAGAAAATATGACAGAGACAAGAAAAAAGTATACATACAAAATACAAAGAACTCCAAAAATTCCATAAAGAAACATAAACCACACTATTTAAACATGAGCAAAAGGTTGGAATAGATACCTTACCAAAAAGATAGATACATGGCAAATGAGCCAAGATACTCAACACCATTTGTCATTAAGGAATTTCAAGTTAAAATAACAGTGAGGTTTCACTACATTTAGGTTAATTAAAATCGAAAAAACTGAAAATACCAACAACTAGATGTATAGCAACAAGCGCTCTCCTTCATTGCTGGTGGGAATACAAAATGTTACAGTCACTTTGGAAGACAGTTTGGCAGTTTCTTGCAAAACTAAACATACTCAACCCACACAATCTATCAATTTAACCCCTAGATGTTTATCCAACTAATTGGAAAACACATCTACACCAAAACCTGCATGTGAATGTTTATAGCAGTTTTGTTCACAATCATCAAAAACTGGAAGCAACCAAGATGTCCTTCAATAGGTGAATGAATAAACAAGCTGTGGTATGTCCATGCAGTGGGTTAGTATTCAGCAATAAAAATAAATAAGCTACGAAGCCACAAAAAGATAGGGATGAATCTTAAATGGATTGTTAAGTGAAAGAGGCCAGTCTGGAAAAGCTACCTATTGTAAGATTCCAATTACATGACATTCTGGAAAAACTACAGAGACAATAAAAAGACCAGTGATTGCCAGGGGTTTGAGGAGGTTTAAATATGGGGCACAGTGGATTTTTTTAGGTCAGTGAAACTTCTGTGTGCTACTGTGATGGTGAATATAATATATTGTGCATTTGTCAAAGCCCATAGATATTTATAGCACACAGTAAACCTTACACACATACAAATTAAAAACAAAACACTGTAGGAGGCTGAGAGATCCCACGGTGGAATGCAGAAAGTGACACAAGAATCTAACTGTATTAGAAATGTATGAACCGATTTCACTGAATGCTGAAGGATGGAGGAATGAGGTGCTGACCAAAGTAACTTTGGAAATGAGGGGAATGGTAAGACTTCAGGCAAAGGTAGTATACATAAAAACTCTAGTTGATAGAGTCGTTTCCTACAAAGGTATGGGTGAGCAATTCTGAAACCACTGTATACATGTACTGGAACTGGACAATTAAGCAAATGGATGGTAGACATGGGAGTCAGGCTTTCCATGGTTGGAATGGGTTACAGATAAGCAAGGAGAGGAGGCTAGAACAAGCCAAAGGGTAATGGGGTGGAGTTGGAGGCATTCACATGAACTCATGTTTAGCTTAATATAGATACATATAGTTACATGTAGGAGTTTTAATACCTATATGTATATATATTCATGGGTTAGTATATATACATATATACCCTTGTTCTGTCAGCTGAGAGGGATTAACATCATAGTTGTAATGTCCATTGCTTGTGTCCAGATCTTGGTTTCTAACAGAATTCTCTGATAAAAGGAAGCAGGACTTGGAGAAACGGCTGATTCCAGGACTCTCGGCTGCGGGCATAGCATCTACAGGATGAGCCTGGAGCATCTTGTCGTTCCAGAAAGCAAGAAAGTAATGAAAAACAAAAACAAAACAAAATGCAACCAGAAAACTGAACCCATAATGATAGGACTATGTCAAAGGGATCCCAGATCCACCTGAAAGAACTCCCACTGGTCAGAGCTAGCACAATTTAGAGAAAAAAAAATGAAGTAGTATTGGATTATAACCTACAAGTAGTATTGAATTATAATTTTATAAAGTATAAAATAAACATCCCTGCGTCCATGATGATGACAATAAATGATTGAAAAAGTAAATAAATAGGGGGAGACTACATCAGTCTTCTGTGCAGAATTCAAAATACTGTATGTGGATACTCTGTCCTTAAGGAGGTGGAACATAACTCCCACTCCAGTGTGGCCGCACAGAGTAACTTTCTTCCAAAATGGACAGTATGGAAAAGGAAGGTGAGAAAGAATAACTTGACTGTGGAGAAACCTGACAAACACTACCTCAAGCCAGGTGGTCAAGGTCAACGTCAACAGCGATGAGTCATGTTGACAGCAGGTACCCTGTTAACAGTGGGACGAGAATGGCTCTTCGCCTCAGCCATCTTCCTCCCCAAAACATATGGCATCCGTTTAATCCTGAGAAAAACATCAGACAGATCCCAACTGAGGGACATTCTGCAAAAATACCTGACTAGTACTGCCCAACACTCTCAAGGTCTTCAGAAATGAAGAAATTCTCACAAACTGTCACAGCCAAGAGGAGTCTAAAGAGATGTCTTTACTACATAGAATGTGATATTGGATAGGACCAGAAAAAGGACATTAGGGAAAAAGAGAAAAAATCTGAATAAAGCATGGGCTTCAGTTAATAGTCGTGTCTCGGTATTTGTTCATTAACTATGAAAATGTACTTGTGCTGATGTAAGATGTTAATGGGGGAACTGGGTGTGGAGTCTGTAAGAATTCTCTGCTATCTTCAGAATAACTGTAAATCTAAAATTGAAATTGATTTTAAAAATCCATCATCATAAGTTCATCAACAACAAAAGACCACAATTCCAATACTTACTAGTTAGAATAGTCTTGGGAAGAATGGAGTTAGCTTAACTTAGCACCTACTATGTGCCAGGCTCTGTGCTAGATTCCCTTTGCCCTGTGAACTCCTTCAATTGTTACAATAGCCCTGTGAAAACATAGTACAATCCAAAATCTCCAAATATGGAAAGGAGTGTGCACAGGGAAGGTAGGAAAACGGAACAAGATCAGACAGCTCTCGTGGGACAAGGTCGATTTCTACAAAGCCTTGGATTTTTCTCCTTTCCACCAACATGCACAAGAAGTTGTCATGGACTCTGTGCACCCCCAGCCTTCACCAGCCATGTATGTACTAGGACTGGGGTGTATGTCTGCCCAGTGTCTGGCAGATTTAATCATGTTCTTCAGCTGAACACCCTCACTGGGGAGGGCTCGTGGTTGGACAGAATCATGCAGAGCCATTGGCTTGATGGGAATAGCCAAGGTTGGGGAGATTCCTGGTCATGCAGGAAGGGCCTTTCTGGATCTATGTTCCTGTGTAGTGAGCACATGAGTATTTTATAGGCAGAGCTCTTTGCAGGAAGGCCATTTGAGTGCCACCTGCAGATAGCTGGGATGAAGGTCTTGGGCTCCTCTGGCTCTGTCCACACAATTCTCATGGACTTCACAAACTCTTTAATGTGGTATTCAAGACTTCCCTGATGGAAAGCCTACCTGTCCGCTTTGCTGCCTTTTCTCTCACCAAGTGCTGTGACCCTGCAGAGAGTAGGGACCCTGCAGGTGCCCTCCTACTCTCTGTCTACTGCACGAGTCTAGTAATGAGCATTTGCTGCTGGCAATCCCAGGGCTCACACTGTCGCTCTAGCCTGGCTGGCTTCTAGCAATAGGAATGGTCTGTGGTCACACTGGGCTCCCATCTCAGCTCTGCAGTTTGTGAGTTGGGTCACCCAGGGAAAGCTACATAGCATCTCTGAGCCTTGGTTTGCTCATCTGTAAAATGGGGCTAACAAATCCTTACCTCATAGGTTGTGCGGAGGGTTAAATGGCACAGTGCCTTAGTGCTTGACAAGAATAGGTGTTTGACAAATGCAAACATTACTATATCATCATTACTCTAAATATTTCTTCCTCCATTATCCCAATCGTTTGCCATTTGAGTGCCTTTTCTGCTTCTCTTCGCTCAACCAAATCCTTTCCTGAGTTGTGCCTTTTTCTGACTTGCATCTCCTGCTTTGTCTGCACTTGCAGGGCTTTCAGGGACCATGAATGTCTACAGACTTAATCATGAGATGAGGGTAAGTTTGTGGGGAAGAGAGGGCTGTGTTCCCTGCCGGCCTACCGGGAGGGCGGAGGTGTTCTTTGCACCGCTGTGTGGGAAAATCGCCTTCCCCTTCGCTTCCACGTTGCTCCCCACAGGGGGCGGTCTTGGGCATTAGGTATGGCACTTCCCATCGCTGGCAGCTGGTACTGCCCAGCCAGTCAGAGCTCAGGTACTGCAGCTCAGAGCCTGAGAGCCTTCCTCCCGCCTGGAAGGGGCTGCTCTCACAGCCTCGCCATCCCGGATCTCTGCCCTACCTTCCCTGCCCTCAGAGTGGGGCAGAGGGTTACCTAGATGACATTCTAGCATTGGTCCAGCACAGCCCTTTAGCCCTCTGTCAGAAAATGGGCCGCAACTGTTCCAAAGGGGCCATCCTGCTCCATTCAGACCCCGCTACTCGTCTGAGCCAGGACTTGCATCCCATCTCTGACTTTCAAGTCCCATGTTCTGACAACTGTGTCATCTTCCAGGAAAGAATGTTGTCAGGAGTGGTAATTTTCCTTTTAAAATGTTCTTACTTCAAAGAAGGGGGAAAAAAAGGAAAAAAAAATTAGTAACCTAAGGGTGGTCACCTCAGTGAATGCACGAAAATTTTTAATAGCCAGTGAAATGTAACTTGGCTCCACTCCGCCAGGGCACACAGATCTTTACTCCTACAGAATATGATCAGTGGAGCTAAATTCAGAAATTCCGGAGCCTAGGACAAGGGAGATATATGTTTCCCTTTATCTGCTTGGAGTATAGATATCTATGTTTCGGTAGCTTTCTTACAAAATGATAATAATAGAACAGAATAGAAAGCCCTTTCCTCTATCCAATTAAAAAAAAATGATGGTGGAAGGTTCCAGAGCAACAGATTTAAATGCCATTCATTCTGCTCTCAGGAGAAAGAATTCAGAGACACTCTGGGTCAGATAAAGCTTCTCCTCTCCTTAAAAAGCCACTAAGATGGGGCTTAAGCGTCTTTGTTCCCTGGACTCAAGTTGCGAGAGATACATGTCATTTCAAGAAGTATGGAACTAATTGAGGACTATGTCCAGCTCTTGTAGAGGTGAACAGGGCAGATAAATAAAAACTCCATCGCACATAAATCTTTGCTCCCAACATCAAAGAAGCAGGATCCTGCTAAGTGTATTTGTATAATGCAGTAATTTATGCAAAAAGCAGCTTTGATAAATGTCCCCTAATTTATTGTCATGTATCTCAAATCAAAGTCAAACATTTACAGCCTGAGCCTGAAGGAAGCCAGGCCTCAGAGAGCCAAAGGGTTTGAAGTAGGTAAAGCTATGTTGGGCAAAAGGTTAAATGGGATCTGGTTTGAATGTTAAGAACTTTCTACAAATGATGGTGAAAGAAAGATGGGACTAGTTTGGCTTCTAAAAGCAAAGTGAGGCAGAATTTTCCCAGAGATTTTTCTTCCAAAGACAGCCACAATTCATGTCCTGAAACGATCCTAAGGGAACAGGATCCAGGGCTGCTGTAAACCCTTACGTATAATCATAATAAGATAAAGTCAAAGAAGAGCTAACACATACTGGATCCTTACTATATGCCAAATGCTGGGCTGAAGATTTTGCATGCATGGTCTTCTCACTTCTCAGCACAAGGCTAGGAAGAGATATTCTACCGTTGTCATTGAAGGCACTGAGGAAATGGAGGGAAAGCTGGGGAAACTGAGGCAGCGCATCGAATGAGGAGTTAGAAGACCCAAGAGGGCACAGGCTCTTTTTCTTCCTGGAGTTGCTCATTTCTTGTTCCAAGGTGGCTGGGAGTCCCTGAGTTAGGGAGAATGTCCCCAGAGGTGAGGAGCTAGGGTTTACCACGAGAGAGACTGTGGTTTGAATCCCGTCTCTACCACTTTCCAACTGTGTAATTCTGGGCAAATCCTTAAAGTCTCTAAGCCTTGCAATAACCATCTACTGAATGGACTAAATAGTAGTGCCTGCTTCCTGGGGGCACCATGAGAACTGAGAGATAACGCGTGCTAAACGTGGGGCAAGTGTTCAAGCAGTGAGCGCCCTCTCTGCCAGGTCACTCTCCCTTACTTCCGTGGGTTCCATGTTCTGGCCCAGACCATAGAAGAGCCTAGGGTTCCCCAAACGAAACTGCAGGAAGCAGCCATATTTCTAAGATGCTGGGAAGATGAACCAGCCTTCGTAATATGGTATTTTTAAATTTTCAGTCTGAAGGGCTCTGCATGCCCATGATCCGTATAAAATAAACTTACAACTCCAGTAGTAGCATAGCCGTAGACAGCAGCTGTTTAAGATTTTACTGCCCATCTGGTGGCTTGGTGCGGTCTTCAGGCTGGCTCCAGGAGAAAGGGCTTTGCTCTGTGATTCCACCAGCTGGTAAGTGGTATTGCAAACCCGTATTCAGATCTCAGCCTTCTGGTTAATAACCGGGAGAAGGAATGGACTTGTAAAGGGCAGGATGTTTTCCCCATCTGAGGGTTTAGCCTCAGTGGCCTGGATCATGATGCTGGGCTGGTCTCTGTCCAAGGCGAGTCCCTTGGCAGCTGTAAATCTCCTGGTCTGGGGCATGTATGAGTTCAGAGGGGGTTGGGAACATGTTTGCACGGACTTGCTGGCTGTGTTCTGTGTCCACTGCTGTGGATGGCGCCGGAGGACAAGGCTCTTCCCACCCAGATGCTGGCTGTGAAGTTTCACCACTTGACTTTTGGAACATGCAAATGAAAAACTTCTCTTCCATTTACACTCTTATTCACAACGGAGAAAGTGTCCCTATGCTTTAGCATGGAATCTGGGCCCCGTGGATTAGCCTGGTACACCCGCTTATAATACCCTTGCTTTGACAGGGCAGCAGAAACCATGACATGATCTGATCCTTGGGTGTGAGTCCCAGGAAAATCACTTCTTGGTTATATGAACTTTGAGTCTATTGCTTACTGCTCAGAATTCTAGTTTTCTCACCTGTAAAATGGGAATTAATAATCCCCATAGGGTTGTTTAACATATGAGATGAGCAGCCTATTATACAGTCCAGGGGAAAATTGAACTTGATACATGCTCTTTTTCTTGGGCTCAGTTTCCGTATCTATGAAAAAGAGGGGTGCACATTCCACCTGACCATGCTGCTTTAAGAATTCATTGATACCATGTAGGCAAAGTACCTGACCAAGCACTATCGTGCTCCCCTATTTCCTCATCACCTCTGTGCTCAACTATAAAGCGGTGGAACGGGGCACCTAGAAGTCAGATCCAATATGAATACCCACATTGCTTCTTCCACAGCTCTGGCTGAGTAAAAGCCCCACTGAAAAACCAGGAACCTGTTAAAGGCAGTTAAAGGAAGAGTGGTCTGAAACATTATCTCAAAAGCTTTGAATGGGAGTCACTGAGGCCTCTGTTGGAAGTGAGACATGCCCTCCAGCTGCCTGGAATCCTGCGAGTTCCTGAGAAGTCCCCAGTGCGCACAGCAGCTATACTGACTGCAGAGTTCCCAGGCCAGGCTCCAAAGGGAATGGCATGAGAACTTGTTCTCTTTGCTCCTAGTTCTGAGAGGGTTCTAGTCAAGAAGAGAGCGCTGAATTCTTCCAGCAAGTATGGTGGGGCTTAAAAAATCCTTTGAAGCCACACAGTGGCAAGTGTGAATGAAAACCAGGTCCTGCCTCCCTATCTGCAAAAAGTTCAGAAAGTCAACTTTCCACCATCTTTGTCTGCACCAAAGCTCTCTTCCTCCTTCTTCCTCCTCATTCTACCTCCAAACACATCCTGGAGAACTGCCCCCAATGGGGCTCTTGCCAGATCTCAGGGAACATGTGCTGCGTCCTGAGGGCCAGCAGGGGAAAGGTTTCCTGTGTGCTCCATTTCCAGCTGCATATCAGGACCCGATAGCCAATGTTTGTGGATTCGAGGACGACCTCCATGTTTGCGCTCCTCTTGCCTCTGGGCACTGAGCAGGCTGGCCTAATTAGGAATGGAAGAGGATCTAGTGGGGGTTTTTTTTTTGTTGTTATTTTGTTTTGGATTTGGTTTTACTCTTAAGTTCTTTCAGGTGCTTAGAAAGCTCCCTTTGTCTGGTCTTGAAAAGGGATGTTGCTAAACTTTATGGTGCCTTTAAGTAAATTAGAAAATGATGCTCCCTCTACACAGGCATGTGACTCACCAAGTGCATAGTGTTCATACAAAGAATATAGTGCCCTTCCCTCTGGGCAGGTGCAGCCCTGCATGAAGTTACCCTGATGGATAGCTGTAGCCCAGGCTGGGTTTTAATCGTCCCTCACCCCTCGGACAGGCCTTGTGCAGTGAGCAACCGGCACAGCTGTATGTGGCAGCCCTGCCCTTGGGCCTCCCTCATTCTCTGCCATCCCAATGGTTTCAGAGCTGTTGTCCTCTTGGTTTGATGATTTTTTTCACTTGTTGCCTTTCATAAGCTCCTCATTAGGTGACTCTTCTCTGATGTAAAATCCCCAAAGGGGACCTAAAAATGGGAAGAGTCCCACAGAGGGGCTTGGGAGCAGGAATGGGACCCGCTGAGAACCAGCCTTCCAGAGTGAGGAGAAAGCTGTAGAAGAGGCAGGGGAGAAAGGCCAGGCCTGAGCTGTGTCTGCTGGGCCGGCTGCATGGTGTGATCTGAGAACTTTCCAGAGCCCCACCCCACCACCCCATCAGTAAGGAACTCCTCCAACTGTCTCCATGGCCTTCCCAGCAGAGCTGCTTTCTTGGGTGTGTGACCTGTGCGGTTGCTCAGAAGGGCTCTGAACTTGGTTTAATGCTCTGTTGTCACTGTCTTGAAATTTCTTATACTTTTAAATAAGGGGCCTGCCTTTCATTTTGCAATGGACTCCACACATTATATGGCTGGTCCTGGTCTCAGCTCTTACTGGCCCTTCTGTGGGCTGCTTTCATGTAGATGAATTGGTTCATCTATGCCATCATTCAGCAAGCATTTATTGGGCACCTGCTCTGTGTCAAGTGCTTGAGATGCAGCAGCGAGAAAAGCAGGTGGCATCCTGACTCTCAGGGGCCTCGCAGACTGCAGGTGACGACAGGGAGGAGAGTCGGCAAGCGAATGAGTGAACAGGCCAGTTGCAGATGATGAGGAGCGCGTGAAGGATGTGAAGCAAGGTAAGGCAACGGAAAGGGCTTCGTGTGGGGTTTCTTTTGATTAGACTACCTCTCTGAGAAGTGACATTTGAGCCGCGATCTGCGTGATGCAATAAGAACCAGCCATGCGGTGGGTTGGAGGTGGGACCAGGGTTCCAAGTAGAAGGAATAGCAAGAGCAAAAGTCCCCAGGTGGGACAGAGCTCAGGCTATGCAGGGCCTGGGGACATAGAAATGGGTTTGGGTTTTAAATGCAAGGCACAGTGTGGGGAAGTGACAGTGGTAATAATAGTAATAACTACCCTTTGTTAAGTGGTTGCTTAGTTTTCACTCCATAAACATTTATCCTTGTCGTTCAACCATGTAAGTGATGTATTATTCCCATCTATCAGATGAGAAAAGTGAGGTCCATGGTCCAAGGTTACCCAACCTATTAGAACTCACATCCATCTGATCATGAAGATACTGTTCCCCGCCCTTCCTGGCAGACTTGGGCAACACTATGTTCTGGTTGTCTCAGAATGGGGCTCTCTGTGGGGTGCTGGCTCCCTCAATGTCTTATGTCCCTTCTTGGGCCCAGGGACCTCTGAGCAACAGCCCTGGAGATGATAGATGAAGCAATCTTTTGTCACGTTCACTGAAGATCGTGATGAAATTTTATCCTATGATCACTTAAATAAAGCCAGCTGGGAGTAGCTGTTCAGGAGACACAAACAAGAACTTGGTCCAAGATATCTTTGTTCCACACAGTGTTTTGGCCATGCCCAGCTTCAAGTCCAGAGGAGAGGGAGAGACCAAAACATATTAATTAGTTGCAATGGAAGCACTCTTTTTAAATGCATGCCTTCCTTTAGCTCAGTGAGTTGACTTTTATTTTTGGATGGGCTCCAAAACCTCTTCATCTATGTGACTGTCTCAATTAAATTTTAGAACCAACATGGGCAGGACACAATCCTAAGGACTGCTGCAGATATAAATATATCTGCCTTCAAAGGCCTTCCAACCTGGTAGGGGAGGGTATAACGCATGGGGAGGTGGGGGAGTCTTTCAAGGCAGAAAACAATGCCAGAAGATGCATGAGAGAGGCTTCACGGAGGTTTTAAGGAAGGGAAAGTTGCATCCCCTTAGTGGAGTATATTCATTCATGCAAAAATACATATGGTGAACTCCTACTGCATGCCAGGCTCTGGGAATACAGCATTGAACAAAGTGACCAAGGAACCCAGCCCTCATGGATCTCACATTCTAGAAGGGGAGAAGGACAAAAAGTGAACAGTTGGACAAACAAGATTATTTCAGTGACGGAACCAAACAAGGAAGTTGATGCGAGGTGACTGGGGAGTGGTAGGGGTGGGTGCCTTGGGACTGGGCGGTTCCAGTCTCTGACTGGTGCCCTTCAAACTGAGACCCAAAATATGAACAAAAAAAATAGACTCCAAAAAGGAGGCACCAATCACAAGCTGGGGTATCCTAATATTTTTATTGTTTTTATATGTGCTTTTGGTTTATTGAGTGGTGCTTTGATGTATGAGAATATATTATTGTAACAAAATGGTACCCAAATCAAGCATGGCCGGCACTTAAGTAGAGGTGAGGTATGGTCTACCTTATTTCTTTGGCCACACTGCAAAACAGCTATCAATATCTTGGTGCTAGTCTTGGTTCTGCTATGGATAAACTGTGTGACCTTGAGTAAGTCATTTAACCTCTCTGGGCTACTCCTCTAAAAGAGGGCCAGGCAAAACTTAAAGATTTCAGAACTTAAAAGGTCAGTGTGACCATGATCTAATAGATGAAAGCAAAAAACTCTTGACATGTTACTAGGAACACAAGGATTCTCCCACTTGGCAGAAAATTACATTACCAGGTTCTGACCTGGGATCACAGCAAAGGTTGTGAGCCGGGGTTGAGCTTTCAGCCTTGAGCCCCAGCTGGGGCTGCCCAGGAGTTCTGGGGAAACTTCCTGGCCAGCACCCACATGTGTCTTGTATTAGTGTTATTTTCTTAATGGCAACAGCCTTAAAACCTGCCCATTTTACTATTGAGTTACCCAGCTTAGTCTTCATATCACTTACACATAAGTACAGTCTCCAGCCGAAGGATCTCCTGTTTTCTTTTTACTTCCTCCACCTCCCCCTTCTTTGTGCAGGTGTTTATTGCAGCCATCAAAAATAAAGTGGATCAATCATAGGGCAGGGTTTTGACAAACAGAGACACGTGTCTGAGACTTTGCTTTAAGAAGATAGAAAGAAAAACCCTGGTTGTATGCCTCGGTAGTCTGGGGTCTTGTCCATGCGGGATTCATGATGAAATATGGGATTCTAGAAGGGGGTAGTGTTTTGGTTGAGTGTGGAAAAGGAGATGGAAAGCAAATGGGCAGAGGGAATGTCTGTCTTTGGTTAATAGCTGCTTGGTCTACAGCTACAGTTCAGAAAGATCCTGAATTTCAGCTAAATCATGCTGTTGGTGAGCACCCCCTCCCCGAGACCGGTGACAGTGGGCCCTGCTGCCCTGCTGGGTGAGTCAATGCCTTTGACTTCTGGTTGAAAGATAGCCTTCACAAGCAACAGCAGCCTCCTGAAATATTTTGTCATAACGGAGGGTAAACAGAAAACGGATATCCCTAGAAAATCTGTCCTCTGAGTGCCAAATTTTCCAGTCTAAGTGCTAGTTTCAGAATCAGGCCTTGTGGTTTCCTCAACACACACCCTGTCTTCTCCCACCCCTACATATGTACAAACATATTGTCCCAGGTGGCATCCGATCCTTCAGTTTTCTCTCAGGCTGTGTCTACCCAACTCTAAGCCAGCCAGTCTCTGTAGAGTCCCCCAGTTAATATGTCAGTTCTGCATATAACACTGAACATACTGAAACATTTTCTAAAGTGTTGCCCATTTTTGACAGAAAGTATATGTGGTCATAACAGCCCCCGAAAGGCCAACTGAACAACCCAAGTCAGTGAGGTTTTGTGTCTTTATTCTTACATTTACTTAAATTAATTTTTTGAATAGATACCATAGTTACATAGCTCAAAAATTCAGCAATATATTGAGTAAAAAGTCTTGCTCCAAACCCCTGCTCGAGTATCATATCACCAGGAATGTTTCCATTACGCAAATATAAATACCAACACATGGTCTTGTGTTTTCCTTTTGTTATACAAAGGTAGCAACTCACACACTCTGTTCACTCTTCTGCCCCTTCCTGGGAAGAATGGCTCTGCTTTGAAATGTCTATCAGGCTTCCACAGTTGTTGCTCAAATCAAATGAAATAGTAGAAAAAGACTTTGGAAAAGGATAAAGGAAGGCCATCCATATGTATTCAGGAGAAGGGGGTGGAGGATGGCCCTACCCTTTTGGATTTTTTAAGTGGAATATTTTTTTAAAGTAGAGAAAATTCTAGAATCATAGTTCAAATTTAGAAGGACCCTTAGACCCCAGTTAGTGTTATATTGTACCATCTCAGAAAATGATTATGACAATTGAGAGAAAACCAATGGGTAGGTAGGTATGGATAAAACATTTTTCCATTGATCTTTATTTATTTATTTTGAGAGAAAGATAAAGGGCAGGAAAGAGAGAGAGAGAATGAGAAAGAGATAATTCCAGGTTCTGCTCACATGGAGAGGCCTGTTTGGTGAAGCTGAACAGCTGTTTGATCTCTTTGATCTCCATATAGAAATAATCACAACCTCTATTTATTAAAGGCTGAAAAGAGACGCCATGGGATATACAGTCCTGTGTTACACACAGTCTCTGTCCTTGAAATGAAACCCATACGTCTATCCACAGTTATGTATGCAGTGGTATGGATACAGCTCGGTACTCAGGGCGTACATGTGCATACTTAACACACAGGTCTGAACACTCCGCCCCAAGCATCAGAGCACACACAGATGTGTCTGGCCAGGGCACAGATGAGCCTGTGAGTGTGAACCCCAAACACGTCCATGCTAGCTCAGAAAAGATGCTCCTACTCTCTTAGCATATGTGGTACCCCAGCTTACAGATTCCGTCTGCTAAAGAAACTTGCTGTCTGTTATGTTACTAATTAAATAATTAGCAAACTGTGTAGTGGAATATTAGGGTGAATTATTAACAAAATATTTACAAGCAACCTCTCTTCACGAAGACTCCTCCTGTCATTCATTTAAGAGCCACAAACCCTGGGAAGATGAAACTGATGATCACTTACTTTGGAACTATTCTAACAAGCAAAGAAAGGAGAGTGGGCCAAATTCTTTATATGATGAACCCAACAGTGAGGCAATTAAAATAAATGTGATTTTCCAGATCAAGAAAAGTTGGGGCTGTTAATTACTCCATGGCAGCCTTCCTCATTGCCTGAATTTCCTTGCAGCTGTTTTCGTTTTGTGATGCAGTTTGACATCCCTGGGGTTTTCTGTCCTGGGATTTGATGTGGAAACAGCCCCTCCCAGAATGGAGCTGCTTACCCAGTGTTTATTCTGAGTACAGATGAACCTCACCAGCAGAGTCCCAGCCACATGCCATTGGAAATGGGTCTCTAATGAGGCTGGTGTGTCTTGCCTCCTATTTATGGAGATATCTGAGCTCTGGTTCTCATATGTTAGAGAGTTATGGAGGCCTCAGAGGCCTGTTCTCCTTCAGAACCCATGACCCAAACACAGAGCAAAAAAAGAACCTACTTTGAGGGTGACAAATTCTACAAGTCCAGTTCTGCTAACAGGCCTCTGCTTATGAGTGGCAACCGTTTTTTAATTCTTTCTCTCTCTCTCTTAGAAAAATCAATGGAAAACAGTTTCCCTTCGCCTACCCGTTGGTTGTCTCTCAAATTCCATAATCACTTTCTGAGATTGCTTAATACAACATTGATTTGGGTTGTTCAATTGGCAATTGGGAGTTCTATGCCTGGGAAGTGTGAAATATTTGCAACCTCGTATTTCATGTTATATTAGTTGACAACATATTTTTTAAGATGTGTATTATTCATGACACAATAAAATCTCATTAGTGGATGGGGTTGATAGAATGTGGTTTATCTAACGTTAAGCAGAAATTGGCATCTTGAGGGAAGTATCAAGATTCTGTGATCCCAGACACTGATATTGAACAAGCAGGGGCCAGGAGCAATCCGCTATTGATTAGACAGTGCAAGTAATTATATTTACCAAGCGGTTTTATTGGGTGGGGCAGAAGGTGAGGTGATTCTTCTTGAGAGGGGAGAGAGAGCAATCAAAGATGTTGTCGGCAAAAAACCCAGAGCCAGTGAGATTTTCTCGAGCTTTACTCTTGGTCTTGCTCCAGTGCTAATCATTATTTAAGAAGGCGGCATATGCTGGAAAGTTCGAAGTGACTTCCCTGATCCAAACGCATGTGTTTCCTGGCAATTTCCTGGTGTGTCTTGGAGTAGCGAGACCCTTGCATTTTACCTCCACCATCCTGCGCAACTGATGTTACCATCGCCACTGCCATCACCATCACTGTTACCAACACCACAACTCCAGCAGCATTAACACAACCACAGCCTCCATCTCGAATAGTATCACCAGAGTCACCATCATTATAATGCCACCATAGCCACTGCCACCCACCACCACTGCTGGCGCCCCCACCGCCCCATGACTGCCACCATTATCACCACATCACCCACACCACCACCACTATACCACCATCATGAATACTACACTACCACGGTGTCCGCTGGGCTCCCCAGGAGGAAGGAGTAGCCCTCGGAATTTTACAGTTACAGGTGTGAACTCCTGTTCTGCCCCTGTGTCCTCCTCACTGGTATTTTCATCTGACTCAGGGCTGTGATGAAGTACAAATGGGTAAAAATGAGCTAAGGTCTGTTAAGCACTTGACACCTAGCAGGCATTTATGGGAGGTGCGGTGACACATCTTTGATGAAATATTGTGAATTCTTAGCTATTTTGTTCCTGATACCTTTCCCTATTTCAAGAGATATTATTGACTTGCGCCTTTCCCACTTCCTCCCTCCCTGCTTCCTTTTCCCTTCCCTTCCCTTTCCTCTTCCCCTCCCCCCTCCCCTCCCCTCTCCCGTCCCCTCCTCCTTCCCCCTTCCTCCCTCCCTCCCTTCTTTCCTTCCCTCCTCCCTCCAGATTTAGTTCTGTGGCTGCATTGTTTGTAAAAACCTTTCATTCACCAGTCGCCATTATCCCAAACTTTCCTTCATCCTCAGCACACGTCCCTCTCCTTTGACGCAGTTCTGTCCTACCTGCCACACACCACTAATAGGCCATGCATCTGAACTCACACCTCTCACTGCTCTGTGGACATCAAAGCCACAGCAATGGCCATTCACTGAAACGTCTATGTGTCTAACAGATCCCGAGGGTTCCCCATGGATTTTCTCCTCCTCTTTTTGCACTGTTCTCCATCCTATCACCATGCCCACCTCCCCCATGCTGGCCACCATCATCTCTTGCCTGGATGCCTACAAACCGTTCTTAGATGGTCTCCTCCCTCCCAGTCTTGTCCCCTGTAGTAGGTTGATGAGAAAAGTGGTCCTAAGTCTTTACTCCTGTGTGTATTCACATATCCTGCCATGTGATTTTGCAGCTTCTCTCACTAGCAGGTGGAGTCTGGGCTGGCCTTGGGACTATTTGGTCAGCAGAATGTGACCAAAGTGGGGACATGGAGTTCTGATGCTGGGTCTCAAGAAGCCTTGTCCTATATCTGCTCTTCTTCGGGGATCACACAGAGCAGATAATTCAGCCTGGCCCTAACCATTGCAGACCAGCCAGCCCGGCCAGCTTGCCAGTTGACTGCAGATGCATGGCCAAGCCCAAGCAAGATCAGCCCAGCCCAGCTGACCCATAGGCTTGTGAGAAGCAATAAATCACATTTTATTCCTCACAAAAGTAATGTTTTTTAAGTCACTTAAGTTTGAGGGTCGTTTGTTACCCAGTGTCATGGAAGCACTGGATAACTGTTCTCTACCCAGTATTCAGCATAATCTCCTTAAAACACAAGTCAGATCATGCATCTACCATGTTTTACATCATCCTTTAGTAGCTTTCTATTGCTTTTGGTCTGGAACCCAAACTAGAACATGGCACGTGGCCCTATGTGTCTGGCTGTGCTGGGGTCATGGTACTGTTTCATATACCTCGCCGCCGGCCTTTCCAAGTTTGCATTACCAAAGTGCTTTCCTGGCCCTGGGTGGTTGTAAATGCTGTTCGTTCCCTGGATGTTCTCTCCCTCCTCCTACACGCTCATGCTTCTCATAGTTTACTCCTTCCCCTCCTTCTGGTCTTAGCTTAAGTGTCCCCTCTTCAGAGAGGACTCCCTGACTCCCCATCTCAAGTAGGTCTCCTTTGTCTGTATCAATCTCTTATCTGTTTCTTTGTAATAATAATGACAGCTCACAATTACTTAGTCTTTTCCTAGGTGGATCTAGCTCTTTCACAAGAATATAAGCCCCAGGAAGGCAGGGACTTTATTGTATTTATGTGTCATGGACTTGGTGTTTAACTTAGAATCTGAACCAGAGTAGGCATTCAATAACCAAGTTTTCTATCCACACAAAAATAATTACCATGTCAGACTGTCTCATGTGCTTTACATGTATTAATCTAATTAATTTTTATAACAACTTTGAGGTGAGAACCCTTATGATCCAATTTATTTAATAAGAACATGGAGGCATAAAGAGGTTAGGTAAATTGTCCCAAGACACACAAAGTGGGGTTACAGGGATGTGGCTCATGCCACCTGGTACCAACGTCTGAGCCCTTTACTGTCACATTAAACTGCCCTTGTGAGCTGGTACTTCCATGTTACACCTGAAGAAAGCTTAGCTTTGAAAGCCGAGGTGACCTGCGTTAGGGTCTCCCAGGTAGTTATTATGAGGATGTTATTAAAGCATTGGACGTTTGACTCTTGACCACCAGGTTTTGGTTACTGAAAGGGTATCCCGCCATGACCCTCCCCTCCCCGAAATAACTCAAGAAGGCACGAACCCACACAAGAGATTTTAATGGCTGAAAGAGAAAATAAAAATGGCTGTCTCTGAGTAGAAAGCAGGCGCTCATAGGTGAGGAAGCGTGTTTTTCAGTTGGGGTTGGTGGGTCCTGCTACGGGGACGTTGGTGATTGAGTCTTAAGGGAGTGGTGTCATCATCAGGTCACTGCTGATTGGGTCTTAAGAGGGTGGTGTGATCATCTGGTCGTTGGTGATTGGGCCTTACGATGGTGTGATCATCTGGACGTTGGTGATTGGAGGCTGCAAGAGACAAGATGGTGGCTCCTGATCCAAGATGGCGGGCGGACAAGATGGTGGCTCTTGATCTACGATGGCAGGTGCCTTAGCGTGCTGGACTTGCCTTTATTCCCATCTTTTTCTTTTCTTAATAGGGGCCTCTGGACAACTGGGTGTAGAGTCTCATTTCTACCTACTTACTGCTGGAAGGGAGCACAGATTCTGGGGTTGGAGAGGCTGTTGTTGTAGAGTTGGGGAAGGGTGGGCATCTGAGATGATTTGTGACATCATCGTGGCTGGTTTCGTTATTCTTCGTGAGAAGGCCTTCGTAGTCCTGGAGGAGTAACTGGTTGACAGTACGGTTAGAATTTTTCGAAATTTGATTTTGAATGAATTTTTGGAATAGGTTAATGAAGCAGGGAAGGAAAAGGAGAAGAATAATAATAAAGGTAATAGGGGCTTGTGAAAGAGCTGCTTGAAGTTTGTGAAAGGGCTTGGTTATGGGTGTTGGGAGAGGTTCTGAGGTGGATCCTCGGGATGCTGAGTGGAGGGGAGCAGCTGGGAGGAAGAAATTGGGAATCCATCAGCAGAGGAACACAGTGAGTCCTAGAAAGGAGAGGATTTCATTTTTTGTATGGGGAATGGGTATGTTTTGAATGAGTTTCTTTCTGTCTAAGGTAATGGCTTTATGGCCGGGGGTAAGTAGAACTCCTAAGTAAGTCACTTCAGCAGTGGAAAGTTTGACTTTGGAAGGCGAGACCCGATACCCATGTTTTTTTTTTTATTAAGGTATTATTGATATACACTCTTATGAAGGTTTCACATGAAAAAACTGTGTGGTTACTACATTTACCCATATTATCAAGTCCTCACTCATACCCCATTTCAGTCACTGTCCATCAGTGTAGTAAGATGACACGGATTCACTGTTTGCCTTCTCTGTGCTACACTGTTTTCCCCATGATTCCCCACACCATGTGTACTAAACAAAATACCCCTCAATCCCCTTCTCCTACTCTCCCCACCCACCCTCCCCTTTGGTAACCAGTAGTTCCTTCTTGGAGTCTAGTCTCTCAGTCTGCTACTATTTTGTTCCTTCAGTTTTCCTTTATTGTTATACTCCACAAATGAGGGAAATCATTTGGCACTTGTCTTTCTCCCCCTGGCTTATTTCACTGAGCGTAATATCCTCCAGCTCCATCCATGTTGTTGCAAATGGCAGGATTTGTTTCCTTCTAATAGCTGAATAGTATTCCATTGTGCATATATACCACATCTTCTTTATCCATTCATCTACTGGTGGACACTTAGGTTGCTATTGTAAAATATGCTGCAATAAACATAGAGGTGCATATGTCTTTTTGAATCTTGGGTAATTTCCAAGGAGTGGGATTCCCGGGTCAAATGGTATTTCAATTTTTAGTTTTTTGAGGAACCTCCATATTGCTTTCCACAATGGTTGAACTAGCTTTCATTCCCACCAGCAGTGTAGGAGGGTTCCCCTTTCTCCACAACCACACCAGCATTTCTTGTTCTTAGTCTTTTGGGTGGTGGCCATCCTTACTGGTGTGAGGTGATATCTCATTATGGTTTTAATTTGCATTTCCCTGATGATTAGTGATGTGGAGCATCTTTTCATGTGTCTGTTGGCCATCTGAATTTCTTCTTTGGAGAACTATCTCTTTATATCCTCTGCCCATTTTTTAATTGGGTTATTTGCTTTTTGGGTATAGAGGCATGTAAGTTCTTTATGTGTTTTGGATGTTAACCCCTTGTCGGATATGTCATTTACAAATATATTCTCCCATACTGTTGGATGCCTTTTTGTTCTGTTGATGGTGTCCTTTGCCGTACAGAAACTTTTTAGTTTGATGTAGTCTCATGAGTTCATTTTTGCTTTTGTTTCCCTTGCTCGAGGAGATGTGTTCAGGAAGAAGTCCCTCATGCTTATAGTCAGGAGATTTTTGCCTATGTTGTCTTCTAAGAGTTTTATGGTTTCATGACTTACATTCAGGTCCTTGATCCATTTTGAGTTTACTTTTGTGTATGGGGTTAAATAATAATCCAGTTTCATTCTCTTGCATGTAGCTGTCCAGTTTTGGCAACACCAGCTGTTGAAGAGTCTGTCATTTTCCCCATTGTATGTCCATGGCTCCTTTATCATGTATTAATTGACCATATATGGTTGGGTTTATATCAGGGCTCTCTAGTCTGTTCCATTGGTCTATGGGTCTGTTCTTGTGCCAGTACCAAATTGTCTTGATTACTGTGGCTTTGTAGTAAAGCTTGATGTTGGGGAGCATAATCCCCCCTGCTTTATTCTTCCTTCTCAGGATTGCTTGGGATATTCAGGGTCTTTTGTGGTTCCATATGAATTTTAGAATGATTTTCTCTAGTTCATTGAAAAATGCTGTTGGTATTTTGATAGGAATTGCATTGAATCTGTAGATTGCTTTAGGCAGAATGGCCATTTTGACATTAATTCTTCCTATCCATGAGCACGGGATGTGTTTCCATTTATTGGTATCTTCTTTAATTTCTCTCATGAGTGTCTTGTAGTTTTCAGAGTATAGGTCTTTCACTTCCTTGGTTAGGTTTACCCCTAGGTATTTTATTCTTTTTGATGCAACTTTGAATGGAATTGCTTTCCTGATTTCTCTCTCTGCTAAGTCATTGTTAGTGTATAGGAATGCCATAGATTTCTGCACATTAATTTTGTATCCCGCAACTTTGCTGAATTCAGATATTAGATCAAGTAGTTTTGGAGTAGATTCTTTAGGGTTTTTTATGTACAATATCATGTCGTCTGCAAACAGGGACAGTTTAACTTCTTCCCTGCCAATATGGATGCCTTTTATTTCTTTGTGTTGTCTGATTGCCATGGCTAGGACCTCCAGTACTATGTTGAATAGAAGTGGGGAGAGTGGGCATCCTTGTCTTGCTCCCGATCTTAAAGGAAAAGCTTTCAGCTTCTCACTGTTAAGTATAATGTTGGCTGTGGGTTTATCATATATAGCCCTTATTATGTTGAGGTAGTTGCCCTCTATACCCATTTTGTTGAGAGTTTTTATCATGAATGGATGTTGAATTTTGTCATTTCAGCATCTATGGAGATGATCATGTGGTTTTTGTCCTTCTTTTTGTTGCTGTGGTGATGTTGATGGATTTTCGAATGTTGAACCATCCTTGCATCCCTGGAGTAAATCCTACTTGATCATGATGGATGATCCTTTGATGTATTTTTGAATTTGGTTTGCTAATATTTTGATGAGTATTTTTGCATCTATGTTCATCAGGGATATTGGTCTGTAGTTTTCTTTTTTGTGGTGTCTTTGCCCTGTTTTAGTATTAGAGTGATGCTAGCCTCATAGAATGAGTTTGGAAGTATTCCCTCTTCTTCTACTCCTTGGAAAACCTTAAGGAGGATGGATATTAGGTCTTCACTAAATGTTTGATAAAATTCAGCAGTGAATCCATCTGGTCAAGGTGTTTTTGTTCTTAGATAGGTTTTTGATTACCAGTTCAGTTTCATTGCTGGTAATCGCTCTGTTGAGATTTTCTGTTTCTTTCTGGGTCAGCCTTGGAAGGTTGTATTTTTCTAGAAAGTTGTCCATTTCTTCTAGGTTATCCAGTTTGTTAACATATAATTTTTCATAGTATTCTCTAATAGTTCTTTGTATTTCTGTTCTGTCTGTAGTGATTTTTCCTTTCTCATTTCTGATTCTGTTTATGTGAGTACACTCTCCTTTTTTCTTGATAACTCTGGGCAGGGGTTTATCTGTTTTGTTTATTTTCTCGAAGAACCAGCTCTTGCTTTCATTGATCCTTTCTATTGTTTTATTCTTCTCAATTTTATTTATTTCTTCTCTAATCTTTATTATGTCCCTCCTTCTACTCACTTTGGGTCTCATTTGTTCTTCTTTTTCTAGTTTCGTTAATTGTGAGTTTAGACTGCTCATACGGGAATGTTCTTCTTTCCTGAGGTAGGCCTGTATTGCAATATACTTTCCTCTTAGCACGGCCTTTGCTGCATCCCACAGATTTTGCGGTGTTGAATTATTGTTGTCATTTGTTTCTATATATTGCCTGATCTCTGTTTTTATTTGGTCATTGATCCATTGATTATTTAGGAGCATGTTATTAAGCCTCCATGTGTTTGTGGGATTTTTCATTTTCTTTGCGTAATTCATTTCTAGTTTCATTCCTTTGTGGTCTGAAAAGCTGGTTGGTACAATTTCAATCTTTTTGAATTTACCAAGGCTCTTTTTGTGGCCTAATATATGATCTATTCTTGAAAATGTTCCATGTGCACTTGAGAAGAATGTGTATTCTGCTGCTTTTGGGTGTAGAGTTCTGTAGATGTCTGTTAAGTCCATCTGTTCTAATGTGTTGTTCAGTGCCTCTGTGTCCTTACTTATTTTCTGTCTGGTTGATCTGTCCTTCAGAGTGAGTGGTGTGTTGAAGTCTCCTAGAATGCATGCATTGCATTCTATTTCCCCTTTTAATTCTGTTAGTATTTGTTTCACATATGTAGGAGCTCCTGTGTTGGGTGCATAAATATTTATAATGGTTATATCTTCTTGTTGGATTGACCCTTTTATCATTATGTAATGTCCTTCTTTGTCTGTTGTGACTTTCTTTGTCTTGAAGTCTATTTTGTCTGATACAAGTACTGCAACTCCTGCTTTTTTCTCCCTATTAGTTGCATGAAATGTCTTTCTCCATCCTTTCACTTTTAGTCTGTGTATGTCTTTGGGTTTAAAGTGAGTCTCTTGAAGGCAGCGTATAGATGGGTCTTGTTTTTTTTATCCATTCAGTGACTCTATGTCTTTTGACTGGTGCATTCAGTCCATTGATATTTAGAGTAATTACGGATAGGTATGTACTTATTGGCATTGCAGGCTTCAGATTCGTGGTTACCAAAGGTTCAAGGTTAACTTCCTTACTATCTAAGAGTCTAACAACTCAATATGCTATTACAAACACAATCTAAAGGTTCTTTTTTTGTTTGTTTGTTTTCCCTCCTCCTTTTTCTTCCTCCTCCATTCTTTATATATTAGGTATCATATTCTGTACTGTTTGTCTATCCCTTGATTGACTTTGGGGATAGTTAATTTAATTTTGCATTTTCTTAGTAATTAGCTGTTCTATTTTCTTTATTGTGGTTTTTTACCTCTGGTGACAGCTATTAAACTGTAGGAACACTTCCATCTATAGCCGTCCCTCCAAAATACACTGTAGAGATGGTTTGTGGGAGGTAAATTCTCTCAGCTTTTGCTTATCTGGGAATTATTTAATCCCTCCTTCAAATTTCAATGATAATCTTGTCGGATAAAGTAGTCTTGGTTCAAGGCCCTTCTGCTTCATTGCATTAAATACATCATGCCACTCCCTCTGGCCTCTAAGGTTTCTATTGAGAAGCCTGATGATAGACTGATGGGTTTTCCTTTGTATGTGATCTTATTTCTCTCTCTGGATGCTTTTAATAGTCTGTCCTTATCCTTGATCTTTGCCATTTTAATTACTATATGTCTTGCTGTTGTCTTCCTTGGGTCCCTTGTGTTGGGAGATCTGCGCACCTCCATGGCCTGAGAGACTATCTCCTTCCCCAGATTGGGGAATTTTTCAGCAATCACCTCCTCAAAGATGCTTTCTATCCCTTTTTCTCTCTCTTCTTCCTCTGGTACCCCTATAATGCGAATATTGTTACATTTGGATTGGTCACACAGTTCTCTCAATATTCTTTCATTCTTAGATATCCTTTTTTCTCTCTGTGCCTCAGCTTCTTTGTATTCCTCTTCTCTAGTTTCTATTTCATTTATCGTGTCCTCCACTGTATCCAATCTGCTTTTAATACTGTCCATTGTGTTCTTCAATGATTGGATCTCTGACCGGAATTCATTCCTGAGTTCTGGAATATCTTTCCGTACCTCCATGAGCATGTTAATGATTTTTATTTTGAACTCCCTTTCAGGGAGAGTCATGAGGTCCATATCATTTAAATATTTCTCAGGAGTTGTATTCATAATTTTACTCTGGACCAGGTTCCTTTGCTGTTTCATTTTTGTGTATGGCGCCCTCTAGTGCCCAGAAGCTCTACTCTCTGGAGCTGCTCAGCCCCTGAATCAATGTTGGGGATTACAGGGGAGTGATATTTGTGCCTTGGGGGAGGAAAGGGCTGTTTCCTTGTTCCTGGCTGCTCTGCCTGTCTCCACTGCCTGAACCCGTGGGCCTAGCACACAGGTATAAGCCTCTGTGCTTTGCATTTTTAGTTGCTGTAGACAGATCTTCCCTCTGGCTGGCCTAATGCCAGGTTAGTGTTTCCCGGTTTGGAAGCCCAGTGGGCCTGTCCAGGAGAAAGACGCACTAGTCTGCCTGTCACAGAAGAGGTTCTTGGAGCTGTGTAGGCAGCCAGGGAGCTGGAGCACCTGAAGATCGTGGAAGCTCCAAATCGACTGGGCAGAGTGCACCTGGACAATTTTGTCTACCTGTCCTTTCTCCTGAGCAGTAAGCTCTGTGCAATGCTTGCCCCTTTAGCAGCCCTCTTGCTAAGGGCTTCTTTGTTAGGAGGTGTCTCAGACTGCCCGCCTTCCTTTTGTCCCAGAGCAACTGGATATGGATTCCTGCTTTCCACAAGCAGCTGGAATCTTAGTCTCTCCAGGAGTTCTGCCTGTCTTAGCTTTCCAACCCCCTAATTATGAGAGTATCATGCAAGCACCATGAAATGTAGGTTTGTGCTCCCAGAGCAGATCTCCAGAGTTAGGTATTCAGCAGTCCCAGATCTGCACTCCCTCCCTGCTCCATTCCTCCTGCTGGTGAGCTGGGGTGGGGGAAGGGCTTGGATACCACAGGACCACAGCTTTAGTACGTTACCTTTTCCTTGAGGGCTGCTCTTGTCTCCAGGTGTATGCAGTTTGTTGCAGTCCTCTTTCCTGTTGCTCTTTCAAGAGTAGTTGTATTATATTTTCATATTATATGCGGTTTTAGGAGGAAGCCTCTGTCTCACCTCTCACGCCGCCATCTTTAATCTGATACCTGTGTTTTGAGAGAAAGTTGAAAAGGAAAATAGTATTTTGTGAGAGGTTTGTAAGGAGGGGCTGCATAAGAGAATTTCATCAGCATATTGAAGAAGAGTAGGGCCTGAGAGAGTGAGGGATTTGGGTGATGGGGTTAGTCCATGTAAAGGCAAAGAGATCTTGGGAGTTGGGATGGAGGGGCATTGTGAAGAATGCATCTTTGAGGTCAAGGATGGAGAATTGAGTAGAAGAGGTAGGGATAGTGGATAATAAAGTATAGGGATTATGACTACTGGATGGATTGGAATAACAGCTGCATTGATAATCCTTAAATCCTGAACTAGCCTATAAGAGCCATTAGGTTTTCTGACAGCCAATATTGGGGTGTTGTAAGGGGAATTGGCTGGTCTCAAAAGGCCTTTTTGTAGGAGTTCTTGGATGATGGGTTGTAAACCCAATAGGCTTTTGAGAGGTAAGGGGCATTGAGGTTGTGAGGGGAAGGAGGTAGGGTCTTTGAGTTTGATGGTCACGGGTGGGCAGGTGGCGATGGAGGAGGTAGAGGTTTCCCAGACTATGGGGTTTACCTGGCAAGGATGGAGGTGGGTCTGGAATGGTTTGGAGAGCAAGTAGAAAAGGGATCAAAGGTGAGTTGGGGTTGAGGTGGGGCCAAAGGTAAAGGAGATAAAAGTCCTTAGCTTGGATAAAAGGTCCCTTCCCATAAGGGGAACTGGACAATAGGGAATCATTAAAAAGGAATGAGAGAGAGTAACGCCCTTAAAGAGGCAGTGAAGCATGGGAGTTTGTAAAGGTTGATAGGGTATGCCCTCTACCCTGGCTGTAGAGGACTGTGAAAGGCAGTGGCCCCCAGAACTCCTCCAGGCCTGAGTAAGCAGCTCCAGATGGGCTTGCCCGCTACCACAATGATCACCCTGGGCTCCTGTGAAGTGATGTTAGTAGCTGGGTGTGGGAATCCCGGGCCCCCTCAGTCGTCAGGGGCCAGGCCCAGAAGGTCTATAGGTGAGTTGTTGCGGCTGGAAGGCCTGGCACCTCTCGGTGTGCGAAGGTCCCTCCTGAAGGCATTTAGGACATGGACCGGGGGCTTCCGGAGATTTGGGCAAGCTCTACCCAAGGTCCCGACAGGCCACATTTAAAACATGGACCAGGAGGCCCTCCTGGTTGTTCCTTGAGAAGCGGGGTTGCCCGGGTACCAGGGGTTGAGGCAGGCTGGAAGGCCTTAGCCATCATTTGGTATTTTTGTTGATGGGTTTTTTTAAATCTCTTCCATTGTACACCTTGAAGGCTACTGCCAGGACTTCTGCCTGAGGAGTCAAGGGTCCCTCTCTAGGCATTTACGTTTAGCCTTTATGTTGGGGAGGCTTTGGGAGAAAAAGTAAGTCATAAGTAGTTGTCTCCCGTCTGGGGTTTCAGGGTCTAAACTGGTATGTTGTAGAAGGGCTTTAGTAAGATGGTCTAGGAATATGGAGGGGTTTTCATTTTTATTTTGTATAATTTCTTGGAGTTTCTCATAATTGATAGCTTTATTGGCCTATTTCTTGAGACCCACCATGAGACAAGTGATAAATTGATCTTGGCTAATGACTCCAGATGGCGGCTCCAAGATGGCGGCTCCTGATCCAAGATGGCGGGCAAACAAGATGGTGGGAGCCTGAGCGCACCGGAATTGCCTTCAGTCACCACCTACGCTATCACACCAGGACTCAGTGTGTGGCCAATGTTGTTCCCCTTTTCTAGAATTTGCTCCATTTCCTTCACCCTCCTTTACTGACCTGGCAAGCTCCTGCTCATTCTTCAGGGTCTGGCTCAGTTATCTCCTCCTCTGTGGAGCAGGACGAGGTGGGCCTCCCCTCTCTGACCGCTGACACCCGTCATTCCCAGTACAGACCACCCTGTGCTGTGTTCTCTTTATACCCAATGAGATGGTGAGTTTCTGGATGCAAGACTTATGTCCGCCTTACTTTGAGGGGGCTGAATATACACATGGCTTGACTGACTAACTGAAACTGACCCTTGTGTGAGGTCTTTATTTCTATCCCTGGAAAACAGATTTTATTTTTTCCTACTAAAAATGAATTCCATAACCAGTCAAATCTCAAAGATATGTATGTAAGGAATTTCATCACAGCCCTTTGTGTAATAAACACAACAAAAAAAAGGAGACAACCTGCCTGAGTCTGTTCAGGCCGCTCTAACAAAAACACCATCATGGGCCATAGCCCGGGTGGCTTAATCAGCAAACACGTACTTGTCGCAGTTCTGGGACCTAGAGAGTCCAAGACGAGGGGGCGGGCAGATTCGGGGTTTGGTGAGGACTGAGGGCCTGCCTGCTGGTTCGGAGAGAGCCATCTTCTCGCCGTGTCCTCGGATGGTGGAAGGGACAAGAGAGCTGCCGGTGGGCTTTCTTCTAAGGGAACTGATTGCACTCAGGCGGGATGACCCTCCTGGCCTAATCCCCTCCCAAGGCCCCATCTCCTAATACCATCACATTGTGAGTTAAGATTTCAACACATGAATCTGAGGGGGACCCCAACATTCGGTCTATTGAAAGAGTGACTTACATTCCCGTTCATCAGGGTTGGTTAAATGCAGTACTCTTCATCCTTATAATACTCTTCAGAAATTTTAAACAAGAAGGTAACAATATATTTATTGAAAGAAAATTATTTATAATGTATTGTGAAATTTAAAAAGCAGTTTACAAAATCAGTGCTATGGTATGGATCCTTTCTGTGCTGTCTGTATGTCATTTCTGCTCCCCTAACATATTCTGATTACTTTAAGTATGTCTCATTATCCTAAGACAGGAATAGGAAATGTTTTCCATAATCTGCCACCCCCATCCCTATGAACTGTCCACCTGGTTGTGGCTGTCTTCCCCTTTCCCACTGATCTCCTGACACACAGAGTGAAACATGTGTCTTTGGATAAACATGTTTTCCTCTTAGCATCAGGTTGTAAGAGAAAAAAGTAAAATGCTCCCACATTTTCATATCCCAGTGTTCTATTTGGCAAATAGGTTTCCAAACCACAGATGGAATCAGTTCATTCCACAAAACATTCATTTATAATCTGCTTTATGGTAGACACTGTAATATGGTTTGAAAGATACAGAGTTTCCCTCCCTCCCTCCTTCCTTCTCTTCCTTCCAACAAATAAAGGTTGGGCACCTTCATGAGCCAGGCCCTGTGCTCGGTGCTGGGGATACAGAGATGGGCAAGGAGATCCCCGTGGGAGCAGACAGACCCAGGAACAGATCATCTCATTATAACAAACTTGTCCCCTGTCGTGTAGAAGAGGAGCCACTAAATAAGTGGGATAATACGTGGATCCCTTGATTCAGGACTGCCTCTAGCCCCCATGGTGCCTTTGTGCCAATTAAAGAAAGGTTCCCTTTCTCAAGACACTTTACTTTCTTCTGTCAAAAAATTGTAATGATTTTGTTTGAACAAAACACATTGTGGTCATCTTCCAGAAAGCTGTCATAACAAACATAGAAATCTACAAAGGCCATGTGACTGACATCCCTTAGGTACAAATGCTTGAACAGTATTCAACCTGCCCAGCTTTACATATGGTGGCTCTGTCTAAACGGGCCCAAGGGTCAGGTTGGTGGTGGGAATGTGCCCCAGCCTGATTGAAAGGCAGACCTGACATTGTTCAATGTGACCTTTCTCTCCCTATATGAGCCCACGTTAAATAGCTTTTTAGGAAGGTAATCATATTTTTACCTCTGTCCCAAAGCCTGATTTTATTAATCTAAACAGATTCCACTTACAAATGTACAGGCCTTAATTTTGTAGTTCAGATGGCCCATGTGAGGCCATGGCTGGCATGCCAGCCTTGGGAGAGGACCAGAAGGGGGCCATCAGAAGGGGGACCATCGACAACATGAAGATGAAGGATATCAGAAAAAGTATGGGATGGACAGAGGGAGAGTAACAACTCAAATGCTTCTGGCCCAAAGAGAAAATCAGGGACATTTCATTCTTAACAGGCCCATGATTTATGGCCTCCCCAAGCTAATCTAGAAATTACCTCGGCATTGATTAACCCTGACTTGCGTAGTCAGTAAATCTCCATGGTGACCTGAAAATGAAGGCTGGGTTTGAAAGGTACCTGCCAGGAAGAACGGAGGTGTGTTGAAGCCGTGGTAGAATATAGCAGCGACAGAAAGCCTTCCTGGCCGGTGGGCGCGTCTCTCTCCTTCCGCTACAGAGCAGCGGACCTGTACCCCATTTCCAGCTGGACCTGCAGGGGAGACGTCCTCCTTCCCCGGCTATGGACACTTCACATCGAAAACATGTCCCCCTACCACCACCCCCGATGGGAAGAGGAACTCAGATAAAGGAAACAGATACATATCTGTTGTTGGGGAGCTTTGTTTCCACACATGATATATGGTTCCGCAGGAGGAGTTAGAAAACAAATTATTGTGTCTTTTCACCACCGACAGGTCTTTAGTGGGGCCGACAGGGGAGAGGAGATGTTGGAGATTAGCAGTTACCTCACAATAGGTCCCCAGTACAGGAAAAGTGTCTTAAGTTTATCTATTGTTAAGTGAGATAATTTATCGTCGCCAAGGGTTAAGGAGCAATTCCAGTCCTTTCCTACTTCAGGAACAGAGATTTATAAGGTGGTGCCCAAATTTAGACATTGAGGTGCTGCCGGCAGAAATGTCCCCGAAGGCTGAGGGCTTCTGTGTGTTTGGAGCCAAGTCATTCATGAAGCTAATTTGAGGCTCTCCTCGGAAACTATATTTGCTTTCTGAGTGCATGGTGAGTTTTCATTTGGGCTCTGACCAGCTGACAGCTATGCAAGTTTGTAGATACCAGTAATTGAATATAGATAACCTTGATGGTTGACCTCGTCAGAGCCAGGCCTGGCTGCTTCCCATTGTTCCTGGTTTTACCAGTTGATACTAAACTGCTGCCGGATGAATTTATATATTAAGAATTCGCTGCAGTGGGAATTGCTTATCGTTCCCGGGTCTGTGCTGTAAGCTTCTATTTACTTGATGTGGTGGGCTGGGAATAAAAGCCATGATTTGACTGTTCATGATTAGTGACAGAGAGCAGTGCGTTGAAAAAGCTTTATTAATTTCTAAAAACAAAGGAGGGGGGTCGACATGCTTTTGTTTTACATGAATCATGAAGAGAGGCCCTCATCTCACTAATCTGCTGGTGGCTGTCTGAAGTTGGTTCCCAGCCATCTTTTTAGGTTCAATTTAGCTTAAAAGCAGAGCTTGAAGTGAGCTCGGCACTGTCGCCAGCATGAAGTCCTTGTGTTTTAAAGGAAATGTTGGAAGAGGTTCAGAATTCCTGGTTAAGTCAGAGAGATGCTTTAAGAAGTTTTCCATAAGAAGGAAAGGTGGCTATGATCCCGTGGAGAGGGGAGGGCAGGTCACAGGGCCACATAGAGAGTGGGGTACAAGTGAGGCCAAGTGTTAGCATCCGGCTACTTGGATATTTACACAGACGATTGTCAGCAGAGTGTAACAGTGGACTCTGCAGCCATCTCTACTTTCTTGTTGTACTTTTCTGAATTGTTGAAATGTCAACAGTGAACATGGACCATTTTTTGCCATTAGAAAAAAAAAGATGAAACTTCTGAGAAAATTCTTTTCTAGAAACCATGTTTTCTAGCCTTCTGGAAGCTGATCTGAATTTCACCAGGCTCTCCTTCCACGGCTTTGAACTTAACGCCTGATGCAGAAGGTGTTGGGTAAGGCAGAGTCTGTGTTCCTGCCAGAGGCATAGGGGTCAAAGGGTGGCACCGGGGACAGAAGAGGAGGGACACATGCAAGCCGAGGAGGCACCACCATCTAACTAGCAACGTATCAGCTGCTAATGACATGGGGCGGATTCCAGGGTCTGGGCTTTGGAAACGGTGCGGGCAGGAGCTCCAGAAGCCCGTGCTGCCAAGCAACTGTGTGTCACTGCTCAGCTTTGATGTTTCAGCATCAGAACATCAGAGCTGTTCTTCATCCTGAGGACGAAGCTTCGGGTTAGTCAGCCAGGGCAAATAGCTCAAGGGAAATTTCATTTTCCCTTTGTCGGGCCCCCTGCTTTCATGTGCTGGGGCTGTACATTCTGACTACCACCCGGGGAGAAGAAGGACCTGGGGGCACGCAGCCAGTTTGGGGCCTGCGTGGAGAAGAGGTGGCCATCTCGATGCTGGAGGCCTCCTGGCAAGCCACACCACAGACTGTGGCTGGAGGAAGGGGCTGCTGGAGGCCTGAATCTGCCTCCCCACTGGTCCCTCTGCTCTCACCGTCCTGCTGCTGTGGGCTCTGGGTGGGGGAGGTTGTCAAGCCTGGCCAGTCCAACCGGTCTGGCCTCCCTTCCCAACAAGGACAGCGCTGTTTGTGTCTCTGCTGCTCTGGGCATGTTTACCTTGTAACGAAGGGAATGAAGGGCATTCAGGGCACTAGAAGCCCATGCCCACCACCATCACCTGTGGTGTTCTGGGTTCAAATTCAACTCTGCCGCCCATTAGCTATCAACTACTGAGCAATTATTGCACCATTCTCTTGCTTAGTTTCCTCCTCGGTTCACTGGGCATGCTTTCAGTCTCTACCCTGTGGGGTTTTATAAAGATCCAGTGGAGTCAATGTTCTTTGCTCTGCCTGGCTCCAGAAAGGGCTCTGTGAACACCAGCTATCACTGAAAACATCCAATAGATATTCATTTGAACACAGTCCCGAAACCCTCAATATTTTAAGAGAGGACTGCTTGTTCCAACAGTGGAAGTAATGTTTGTTAACCGAAACTATGATTTCAAAAACATTAGTACAGCATAGCCAACATTACCTCCATTCCCAAGTAGACACTGAGCATTTGTAGTTCTGAGCAATGTGCTCTTCCTATTGGAATGGCCTACACTGGGACTGAGCTCTGGCGAGCTCAAAATCCCCTGGAGAAGGCAAGGTCTGTGGGAAGCTAGGAGTGTTGGTGTGGGTGGGACAGGAGAGAAGGGAGAGCGGGAGTTATGGCAGAGATGAAAATCAAGCCAGGGAGAAAGTGATGGTCAGAGGGAGGGCTTTAGTGAGTCAGGAGCCACTAGACTGTGAAGTCCAGGCATGCTCGTCAGCTACCTAAGAGGTCTGGTGAGCCAGCTGCTGAGGTGAGCTTGATCCTGGCCCACACTGATTTGCTGCCCAGCATGCTTAATGGTACCTATGAAATGTGGAGGTCCCAGGTATTTTCAGGAAGTAGTTTCATAGTGTTGGGCAACAGAAGATGGCCTGAGGCTGGCTGGAGGAGCAGAAGGAGAAAAGGGGTTTCCTCTTGTGAGTCCAACATGGCATGAGGATGTTGGCTACAAGACGCACCCTGCAAGAACTGTGGCTGAACAGTTCAGAAGAGCCTGTCTCTTGGGGCCATGTAAGCATGAAAATCCTATAATTACTCCCCATCCCCTGAGATGATTAATTCATTCAATCAACAGTATCTATTGAATACCAACTATGTGAAAGGAACTGTGCCAGCTACTGGAAATAATTTTCTCTGGAACCAGGATAATCTAGAGTCTCCTACCCAAGGCCTTCATCTGCCAAGAGTCACTGGGGAAGCTTTTCAGAACACAGATTCCAGGGTTCCACCCAAGAGCTTCTGATCCAGTGAGTAGAGCATGGGGCCTTCATATTTGCATTTTGGACAAGTATAAATTTTGCCTGCTGGGGCCAGTGAGCCATGGCATGCCTGTTTGTCTCTTCATCCACCTAGTCACCATCTGAGCACCCCCTAGGTGCCAAGCACTGGGTTGGGTACTGGGGATTGGAAGACGGCATGGCCCTTGCTTGCAAGTGTTCACGGTTATTGGAACAGGCTGGGCTCATTAACCACAATGTTCCTACCATTTTAGGTTCTATAATCTTTAAAAAGCTGTTTTCTTTTAAAAATCCAAAACAAAGAAACACATTCTCTGTTCATTAGCCTGTTAGATCTTGTTATTGTATAGAATTTATACTGGACATAACATTCATTATGAATCAGGCAGTTCTGTAAGTGCTGTGCATACTTTATGTAAATGTTAGTCTTTGCAACAACTTTATGAGACTGGTGTTAAGAACATTCTTATTTTACCAATGAGGAAATTGAGACACAGCAAGGGTTGCTTATCAAGTTCTTATAGCTGGGAAGTGGTAAGCCAGGATTTGAACCCAGGCAGTCTAACTCCAGAGCCTGCACGCTTAACTGTTACATTACTTCCCAACTCAACATGCTATTGCTACAGTTTTGAGGTTGAAAAATGCTGCCTAAACTAGTTATTTTGATAGTGGATCTAAATAACCGGAAGACAGTAGATCTTGTGTTTTGTCTTGTATTTCAAAGAGCACAGAGCATCTTTATTTTCTTGGGTTTTAAATGAGAGTGAGAGGGTGGGCCTGAGAGGCAGAAGGCTAAACTTCACAGATAGCTAATCCAAAACTTTAATTCCACAAACAGCTGAAAACTGCAACTTTTAAAAACATATTTGGATTGGCAAAGCTTAAAGAATTCAATAATACCAAAATATAAGCACGGGTGTGGGGAAATAGCTACTCCTGTAAACTACTGGTAGGTGTGGAAATTGGGGCAACCATCTTGGAGGGTGATTTGGCAATATTTAGTAAAATTTCAAGCGTGCATGACCTTTGATTGTACAAATCCACTTCTAAATACATCCACGTATGCCCAAGGAGATGGGTAAAAGCATGTCATTACAACATTGGAAAAACTGGAAACAACCTAAATATCCACCAACGAGAGGGGTGGGTTAAAAAAAAAAAAAGAAGATTCTGACCCATGGAATCCTCCCAGCAAGATCCCAGCTTGCTATTTCAAACCCGTGCAGTGAGCTGTTCTTTCAAATGCTAAGAGGCTGTGTAGCCTCATGGTTAGAAAAATCAGCTGTGGCCCAGACTGCCTGCCATGAATCCTGGCTCCTTCCTTCATTCACACTGTGACCTTGGACAATTTTCTTGATCTCTTTAGGCCTTCATTTCCTCATCTATGAAATGGTAGTGATGATGATGGCACCCTGCTCACAGGGTTGTTAGGAGGATGTAAGGCATTCATACAAGTGCATTTCCTAAACCGGTGTATGTTACAGAGGGTTTGTTGCACACTATTGTTACATAGGCTCAATAAATGTGAGACGGGATGGAGATGACAATGAAAATATGGTGATTAGCTGTGGCTTGGATCTGTCTCAGATATTAATTGGAAAAGTAACAAATAAACAAACAGCAACAAAGACTAAAGGTCAGAGAAGCAAACTTGGCTAGTATGAACCACGGCCAAGATTTGATCCTTACTTGCCAACAAGATAAACTCATCTTGTAGTCAGGAAAATGGTGAGAGAAATGACTGGTGGTGTCCTCTGCGACAGGGGAGGAATAATAAAGGAACAGGGTCTTTTCATAGAAATCAGGGTTTAAGGAATGGGCACAAAGGCATGGATGCTTATTAGGGGTAAATATGGGAGCCATATATTGACATGGCTGTGGCCAAACTAACAAAAGCTTAACCCCTTGAGGGCAGAGATGGTATCATGGCAAGCATTTCCATGCCGCCTGCAGTGCCAATCTTTTGTCATCCTGAGAGTCTTAACATTGCTCAGGATTTTCCCACAGAGAGGGAACTGGTGTTACTCCAGGCCCCAGTGAATCTGTTGGATCCACCAGAACTGCTGCTGCTTCCGCAAATGTCCCTGAACTCCCATGTCCAACGTGAGCTCTCTCTCAGTGAACTGCTTACTGCTCTCTGCAACCTAGCCTATTGCCCCTTGGGACTCCTGAGGACCAGCAAAAGATTTCTAGAGACTTCACAATCAGCTGTTTCTCTCATACGACACACAAGCACTTAGCAGTGAGGAGATTGCATTCTATTTTGCAGAAATTTGCCCCTGCTTCCTCCTCCGTGATAAATGACAGATTCTCTGGAGTATTAAAATCACACCGCACCTCCACTTTCAGCACAGAGGCCTCTGCTCTTCCATGAAGCAATTTCACTTTAGTGGAAGATGCAGGAGTCACATTCCAAAGTGCTGCAGAATGATTCTGAGGCATCTGCAGAGATTCCAAAGCAGTCACTGTGATGTGTTTACCAACACAATTAAACCTCGGCCATTCCCAGCTGCAGTACAAATATAATCTTATCTACTTAATGTCAGCCGATTAAGTCATCGGGGCTGCAAAACAGCAAACAGATATTAATAACCAACCTATAAGTGAGCCATTTGAATGGAGGGGAGTATCGTGGCAGGTTCTTAGGCCTTAAGGCGGAAAAGTTCACACCTTCCTGACGCTGCTATAAAACACCACAACATTACAACTTTTCAACCATATCTAAAAGGCCAATTTAGGTTTATTCCCATCCGAGTTTATGGCCATGGTTCAGCAGGTGTAAACCGGTAATAGTGGCAGTCCAGCTCTGGGTGGATGCCAGCACAGATGTGTTCAGTCAAATGACTAATTGAAAACCTTAGACAAAATCAGCAGCCTGGCCATTTTGCCTGCATAATAAAACAGGGCTGATAAAGGCAGTGGAGAAAAAAAATCCACCCATCTCATCATCAGTGCCATTAACAATCATGAGTAAAGATGAAAACAACGCATGGTTTATTCTGCAAATGAAGGCATATAACTAGATGGTTTCCCAGGGGCCCATTACCCATTTTAATAATACATCAAGGAGCCTGAGCAAACAGTTTGTATGTGCAAACCAAACAGAGCAAACTATTTACAGTTACTGCATACAGAGACAACTCCCAGCACTCTGGATTTAACAAATTTATAAAGGTACATAACATGATAGCTATTAGCAAAATTAAAAGACAGCCATTATAGACTTACAGTCTGCCATGCTTACTCACCACTCAAGAAAGAATGCCAACTCCAACTTTCAATGCAGGAGAATTCCATCCCCCACCTTTTTTTTTCTTTCCTCCAAGAGAGCAGCCTGACTTGGACTCAAATTATGTGCATGAATAATAAAATACCATCTAATTAAAAACTGTAGTTAAATATGCAAAAATTAATGGTAATGAGATTGTGCAATACCTCCGAGTACAGGCACTCTATGAATTACTCACAAGAGCTCCTTTGCTTGACCCAAACAGGGGATAACAGAAGCGAGTTTGAACACTCTTGGTCCAGGCACCCCCCAGGGCCCCCAGGATGTCTCATGCATGTTCACATCCAGGGCATTGAACGGCCAGCTGGGATGGAGTGTGGCTCAGCCAGAGCATGCTCTTCCAGCTCTTGGGTGTGGCTGGAACAGGAAGGTTTGGGGTGGGCATAGCGCAGAAGGCCCCGGCAGAAGGGGACCAGGGCAGGGGCTGGTCATCTCAAAGTAAGAAGAGCCTTCTCACAGAATGATGATGGATGGATGGACTCCTGGTCATAAGAAACAGGTGGAGAGGCCCATTTTTGGATTCATTTAGGGATGTTTCCCTACAAGCTGTCCAGAGCCTCTTTGCCTTCCCAGTTGCCAACGTAGGGCTTGACCCACACTGTGGATCGTAAGGAAGTATGAGAGCATCGGCATGCCAGCACTATTGTCTGGGACGAGGGCCGCTCCCGGATATTTCTCCCCAGTGGACAACCTGCTTTCTCCCTTGCAGTCTTGGAAGCACAAGCCCCTGACCATATTCTCCTCAGCCCTGTTTCAAGAGACCATTGGTCTCACTCTTGCTTTTAAGCCCTCTTGTCACTTGACCATGCATATGGAACCGAGTCGGCTTCCCAAGCATGTGCCAGGACATTTGTTTGGGACCCAGGAGACTACACCTCACCCATCACTCTGGCTAGGCTCCTGCATCTCGACTCCCCTAGTCTCTGTCTTCCTATTTCGTCAGGGTAGTGACTCTGCTTGTTGATGACAAACTGAATGACAGCAGAGAGGAGAGCGTGATCTTGGTGCAGTAGATGAGGTCAGACTCACCGGTCTGACTCCTGCTTTGCCTTCCCTCTGCTGAAATGGGGTCTGACATGCTGAAAAGGGAGCATTTCTTTGGGTGAGGTGGTTCTCATTCCGATGAGCCTGATGGAAAACTTCTCTCTTAGAACCTTCTTGAACGTGTCTGTGTCATCGTGCTTATGAAAAGGGTTTCTTGTCGAGTCAGTAGGTATGTGAGCTAATTGATATGCTCTTGACGACCTTACACAGGGCGGGTCCCTTGGCCATGCAGAGAAGAATGGTGATGTCTGCTGGGAGTTCTGTTCACTGCCGACCTTCACCAACTCTGAGATTTGTATTATACCATTTGGGGCTTCTGAGAAAATGGCGAACTTGATTTGTCTTGTTTCCCTTTATCCTGTTGAAAAAGTCTGGATTTCTCTCTTCCTGCCTCACAGGTGCTCCCTGACTTTTTCAGGTGGCAGCCAGGATTTAAAAATGGCAGCACGGTGGTAAGAATTTCTAGTGTTTTACGTGGTGAAGGTACAAAGTTGGACAAGCTGAGTCTTCTTAAAACCCTCAGACCAATCACACTGAGTTCAGTGCCCAATATGTATGTGCTTTATTGATAGATTCTTTGACTGATTGATTGATATGTTATTTACATCTTACATGAGTGGTGTGAGACCTCGGATGAGTGCACGACCTGTGGAGTCATTCAGACTGGAGTTCCTGCTTCATCTTTGCTGTTTGCTGCTGCATGACCTTGGGAATTTCTCTCACCTCTCTGAGCTTCAGTTTACTCATCTATAAATGGAGAGGATTTTAATGTCTCCATCAGAGGTCTTGTGTTGATTAAACAAGACAGTGTACATAAAGCACTTAGCACAATCCTAAGCTCATAATAAATGAACATGCAGCTATACAATATAAGGTACAATGAATAGGAGCTATGCTATATGATAACAATAGCAGTAACAATAATGATTTTCCATTGAATCACTTAAAACAGTATAAGAAAAACAGATAAAAGTTTAGGGTTGAGTCAAGATGCTTTGGGGCAAAAGGAGAAATAGAGGTACTGGGAATAAACATAATAATTATAACATTTTATAGTTTTCCAAAGTGTTTTGATGTATATTATTCAACATAAGAGTTAAGATGCTTTTGACAGGAAGTAGAATACTCAAGTATTAGTGGCTTAAAAATTTAGGACATTTGTTTTCTTCTATAGCAAGAAGCCCAGAGGTTTTTAGAGTGTTCGGCAGTTCCTTGATTTCAGGTTGGCTCCCTGAAAATCTCTTGGTTTCCCCTTATGGTTGTTTCAAGAGGACTGCTCTAGCTCTAGCTCTCACATCCCCACAAAACCTTGTCCAAAGAAGGAAGTCTCAGGGGTAGGGAATTGAGTTGATTTTCTCCTAACTCATCTTTCCTGGAGGAAATCTTTTTCTGGGCTCCCAGCAGATTCTCATTATAACTCATTCGACATAACTGGGTCATGTGTCCATCTCTAAAGCTATCCCAAGGAGAGGAGAAATAAGATTATCATAGTTGGCATTGACCAACGATGACTCCTTCACTAGATTCGGTCCACCTTTCCTGAGCACATTGCCATTAGGAACCTGAATAATACAGGACTTCTGCTAACCAGAAAAAAAGTGGGGAATGACTGGTAATTGGGCAACCAAGAATGTCTGCCAAACCCTCTGGTGGCACATGTCATCCTTATCATTTGTCAGAAATGGAAACTGAGGCTCAGACAGATTAAGTCAGTTTTCCAAGGCACATGCAACTTGTGTGTAATAGGACTAGGCCTAGAAGCCAGATCTTTAGGCTCCTGATTTAGTGTTCATTTCACTACATTCAACTGTGAAGTGATATTAAATTTGCAACTCTGAGCTTATTGGCAGACAGAGTTAAAAAAAACCAGGAAGATGAACTTTGCAGTCCATCTCAAGATCTGATGAAAAGGCACCATGTAAGTTTATCTGGAGAAAAACATTTTCCTGGCACTAAAATTTTGGAGGAATTTATTGCATGGAATCTTACATAAGGGACATAATAACGTCATGGATCATGTCAAAAATGGTAACTGGCAAATACTCTGCAACTATGAAAAAAGAGCAGTGGTTTTTAACATCTTGATTTCTGTTAAGATATATGTGAATGTCATACTTTCATGGGTGAACCCAGGTTTTCACTAACCTTAAAAAATTTGGCAGAGAAGTTAATCTCTATAGAAATGGAACAGATCAAGACTAATAGTAGTACACCGGGGACAATTACTCAGTACATTTTTTTGGCATAGTTAAGCTGGGCTTTGGGTTATGTGCAATTCCTGGTATATCATCAAAAAAATCATAACCACATCCTTTCCTCTCCCACTCAAAAAGGCCAGTAAGTGAGTAAGATTGTTTATGGATTACTTTGAACTGACTCTTATTTATATATAAAAGACTGTATCACTGAACAAAGTTTCATCAGATATTATTAGTTTAATTTTTATGACCTATTCCATATACTATGATCGCAAAGTAGATGCACGATTCCCTAATTTCAGCTCCATATTCAAAAGGACAGTGAGCAAATCACCTGCATGAGAGGTGCTTAATTAAAGAGAAAACTCTGACATTTCCTCATGTTTGCAAAGTCCTCATTCTTTACAATTACCTGAAATAAATTTGCACACTATTTCAATGGCTCGACTTTATTCTATTGGAGAAGGATGGTGGCTCACTTTCTCATTGGCTAATGTTCAAAAAAGCCTTGTAATCATCTGCAATTATTCCTACTTTCCCACCTCAAGTCCTTATGACCTTTATTCGTTCATTTAGAGAGGAGTTGGCCTGCACAGAGAGAATACACACAAAACTCAGAGCCACCTGCAGACACAGAGGAAATGACATTGTTTGGCCAGCTCTCTTCATTGCCTGGGAGAGCTTCGGGCCTCCAGGTGCAACGTGATCTAGGATTTGGTTTATGGTTGAGCACAGACGCTTACCTTATTTTAAAGAAGTTGCCATGTTTGTTTATCTAGGAGTCCATAAAGTCCTTTCTTCTATAGAAATGGTATCCTATACAGTAAAGTTTTCATCAATCTGGTTATGGTAACACTGAGTAATGGTTTAAATCTTTCTTTAAAAAAAATGACTATTTCATTTCCGGACGATGTTGGTTGTAAATTAGTTTAGGGAGACATTTTATTGGTTAAGGGGAACCCCTTATGTTGGGGAATGTGGAATTTCCATAAAGGCATGAATGCATGAGAATCAATAGATTGTTTGCAAAGTGGGAAAACACAAGGAACTTTTTCCAGATGTTGGATAATTATTTATTGAGTACCTACTGGGTGCCTAGTACTTAGCTCAGTCTTGTAGGGGGTGAAGAACGAGTAAGATCTAGAAATTAACACTTGCCCTGAAAGTGGCTCCATCTTCAGGGCTCTCAAACTCAAGTTCTTATTAGGGCCAGTAGAAATGCATGATGCCAGGTGAGGACTGTGGTAACTCAGGACCCTGTGTCCCATCTAAAGGGGTGGACGCTACTCAGCTTTCAGGATGATTTCCATCCTGGAATGCTGGCCCAATATAGCCAAATGTTCCCTTTTTGTAAGACTAACTAGAAACAGAAAACATTATGTAAGCTTTCTCTACTTTTCATTGTTAATTTTGTTTTCATAAAATTAACACATAAAAAACAAAAAACTGTGGAGGAAAAATAAAACATGTCAGTTTGCTGTCTTCCCTGAATTGATTTGTCGGTTTGGCAGCATGAAAACTTGACTCTTAATGGCATTCATTTTCTGTCCATTTTGTCTTGTGAAGAAATTAATTACACTTATGTCAGCCAAAAATACCTTTGGGTCTTTAAATCCTTTTTTTCCCCTCTTTTTTAAGATGAAAGTATTTCTGCCTAATTGACCAGCATCTGCCATTGTGAGATTCCAGCCCTCGTGAGAGACATTAAGAGGTGGTGTGGGCCGTCAGCACATTTCAACTTGGTGTCAGCTGCCATTTAAGACTTGCTTTTCTTCCCATCACCTGGGAGTGAGCCTAGTGGTTGAAACCTGATGACAGAGGGGAAGGGTAAGAGAAGAGAAGAGAGAAATAGAGAGAAAATAGGACTGCCTTCAAGCTGGGAGCATGCAGAACATGGAAACTGAAGAGCAAACGAATTTCCTATTTCTTTCATTCATGTGTTTATGCATGCATAGGTATTTATTGAGCATCTATTATGTGTCAATCTTTATTTGCAGCATGAATTTTGGGTGAGTGGGACAGTCTGTGCTCTCATGAAACTTACATTCCAGCAAGGGTGTGGAAGGGACAGAATATGAACAAGTAAGCTAATAAGAGTCATTGGAGATGGCAATAAATGCTAATTAATTAAATAAGACAGGGTAGTAAGCTATGACTAGGGTTACATTAATGGGACTAGTTCAGGGATGCCTCTCTGAGAAGAAGAAATTTGAGCTGACACAGGAAAAATGACAAGAAGCCAGGTATACGAAGATCTGCAGGGGGGCATTAAGGGATACAGGATAAAATAACCTTGAATTACAGACCAGGTCAATTCCCATTTTCAAATATTTTTCTGGTCTGTTTGGTTAACAAGGGAGAGTGTCTCCATTTGGTATTAATATGTCTTTCTAATGTCTTCAATGTCTTTATATTAGTAACATCTTTCTAATACTTGGCTAGCCTGTCAATTTAACAAAGAGAGAGCAGGCTTCAAGCCCAGAACCTTCAGTAAGCCATAGTAGCTGACTTATATTAATGATGTTATTTTACTTGTTCTTTATTTTTATATTTATTTCCAGTTTGCCACTTTGCAATAGTGATATAAAATTTCCTTTTGGAATGTAGTTAGGTGAAATGAATGAATCAAATATACAGACACATAATTGAACAACAGAATAGGGCTTTCCAGAATGAAGGTGACAGGGTATTTTTCTTCCCACTCCTCTTCTTGGGAATCATTCCCAAATATCCAGAGGAATGAGAAGCCAAAATATAGTCTTTATCTCTATTGAAATTAGAAGCAATCTGTGATGCTTAATCATAACAGGTAAAAATGGCAAGCTGATAGAGAAGAGACAACCAAGTTAGAATGAGGATGAGCTGCTATAATAAAAATATGTTGTTTGAGTGAAAGCCTGTGTCACTGGACAGCATGGCTCCTCTGTGCTTGTCTTTTACCTAGTTTCCAGAATGTACCATCAGGCTGATAACCCCTAAGTTGCATATCAAGGGGTCTGCAATTCCTCTCTGGAAACCTAGAACCAGAGAAAAATCAATGGAAACACACTAAAAAGCTGGTTTGCCATCTACTCACCCACCAGTCATTAAGGTCTGTAAGGTACATGGAAATTCTGGTCAATTACTTTGTTAGTACTGCATTGTTAAATACAGACTGGCTGTAAAGAATCCACAGGTATTGAAAGAAAACCTCTACCAAGAAAGGCAGAGACCAAACAAGAAATCACAAGTAAAGACATTTGAAGGTATCAGAAATAATGTGAAGAAGAGAAGAAAATGCCACAATATTATAATTAACATTCACAGAGAGATGAAAATGTATTGCATCCATGAAACAAGAGCAGGACGCTATTGCTTTTGAGTTTCAATCAAAGAACAAAACAAAAAAACTATAAATTCAAGGTAAGGTGGAAGAATAGTAAATGCAATTTGGGGATTGGAAGGCACAACTGAAATCTCTCAGTAAATAAAACAAAAAGGTGAAAAAAATAGAAAGGTAATATAAAAAAATTACAAGATCTAACCACGAGGTCTGACATCTGACTATCCAGCCTCTGGAAAAAAAGAACAGAAAGAATACAAAATAGAGGAGTGAAATTTATCAAGGAAATAACATAAGGAAAAATTCCAGAACTGAAGAACATGGGTTTTTCCGTGTGTGTTGTGGGGACCCACCCAGTGGTCAGCACAGTGAATTTTAAAAGGTCCACCCAAGGCTTATCAGCACGGTATTTCATAAGACCAAATAGAGACCCTAAAAACTTTCTGAGAGGGAAAAAGAAATCATGACAAACACAGAAGACCAGGAAGAAGAATGGATTAGATTGTCGACACCAGGAGAGAAGAGATACAATCTTTTACAGGCTGAATGACAATGAGATTTCAACCTAGAATTCTATATCCAGCCCTTATATCAAGTGTTGGGGTAGAATGAAGACACCTTTCAGATAGCACATTTACATCCCATGGGCCCCCTCCCAGAAACTGACTAGAGGATGTATTTCATTAAAGAAGGGAGTATGGGATCCAGGTAATAAATCCAGCACATGAAAGAAGCAAAGAGAATTCCAGTATAGGTCATATTAATATCAATATACCAGTCCTACAGGGCAGCTGGTCCCGATTGGAGGACAGAGGCCTCCAGGAGGAGAGTCAGAAAAAAAATTAAATCAGTAGATGATCTGATATCTTGAACACATCGATAATTCTATTAAGAAGCTACTGGAGGAAATGGGAGGAATTCTAAATGGACCTATATTTCTTAAAAACTTAGAAAATGAAAAAAAACGAGACAAATATTAATTACAAGGAAAGTTACAGCTTCAAAAAAAGAAACAAAATGATGGCACCCCATGAGGCTCAACAGTGGATGATACTTTGCATTGTCATAATAATGAAAATGTTGGGTACTGCTTTAACTAGAGAATTTTATATTGTCCTCTCAGGAGGATCTTGGGGACAGGAGGCAGGGAAGGTGTGTGTGTGTGAGAGAAAGAAAGCCAAATTCTTATTTACCAAAGTAGAAAGTCAATATAAAAAGCCTAAAATTAATGAATCAAGAGATCACCCTATCATTTTATTTATTATCTGCTAGAAATGTGGAGGTTAATGCCTGAAGAAATCTCTAAAAGAATTAAAATCAATGTTTCTGGAGAGGTGGGTTGGGTTGAGTAGCAAAGAATGTCATCTTCCATGATAACCTTTTAGCATTATTTGACTTTAATTCATGTGCCTGTATTTCTCTGATAAACTTGTAATATGCTTAAAGTAAAAGAAATAATAATAATATAGGTATTTCTCAATGGGGTAGAAGCTTCTCTTTGTTTTTTATAGCCATTTTCCCTTTCTCATCTGAAAGAGAGCCCCAGTTTTTCACTGGTCATTTGTCCACCTAGAGTAAAGACTAGGTTATCCCGGGTCCCTTGCAGGTAAATATGGCCATATGATGAAGTTCTGGCCAGCCAATTACAAATAGCAGTAGTGTATCTAGTTTCTGAGATGTGTCCTTACAGGCAGTGGCTCTGAGTCTTGTCCCCTCCTACTTCCTGCTGGAGCTCCAGAAGCCATGAGGATTTTGGAAACAGAGCCTGGGTTTCTATACCCCGGATTGACTACTTCTAGGCTTCGGCAAAATGGGGGAGACATTCACTCTATCTTTTTAAAAACCATTGATAGTGGACTTTAAAAAGCAAACAAGTTCAAATCCAAGCAGTGCACTTGAGTAGGTCAAAAATCATAGCAGAGGCATGCAAATAACTGCATTTGGGAAATATTGATCTAGAAGGCATGAGTGAGGACAGAGGTGAGGAAAAGCACCAAGATAGAGCCCTCTCTTGGGGAGCAAGAGGAGTCACGTAAGTGGAAGGGGCCATGTGCTGTTCAATCCAGTCAGCTCCATTCTGGAATGGAAGGTGAAATTCAAGGGTACAGTCGCTTAAGTATCTGTCAATATGCTTCACCTCCTCGGTGCATTAGGTTCAGTCCTTGCCCTGAAGTTTAGCAGGAAAGTTGAAAAGAAGGGGCATTCCAAGTGGTTGGAGCAGTGTAAATGAAAGGAAGGAACCTGGAAAATAACAGGCTGGCTTGGGAGACTCTCTCTAGCTAGAGAGAGTGTGGCAACATCATGGGAGACTAGACTGGAATGCAGGGTGGGAGCCTGGTCATAGCAGCCTTGCGAGCCGGCTGGAAGTATGCACTGGATTCTATGGGACATGAATGGCATAGAAGATTTGTTTGTTTGCTGGCTTTTTTTTTAATTGTGAAACCTATCAGATGCCTGCAATATACTTAATTGGAAAGTGGACACTCCCCATAAACATGTAGTAAGAGCACCTTCACAGGGGCCCGCTTTTCCTCGTCCCATCATGGCCTCTATTGTTTATGCTGGCCCTGGTGGCAGGATGTCCACAGGGTCACTGGGATGTTTCCACACCCATTCCTCTAGGAAATATCTCCCGGCAAATTAATGCTCAGACGGTGCAAAAACTCATTAAATTCATAGATACTATAAAAATGTTTTTATGAGACATCACCACCTTGTTTGTTATAAAAGTTTCCCTCCTGTTCATTTTTTGCCGGGAGAGACAGTGTGAGCCCAGAAACCAGTTCCAGGGAGGGGCTTTTATAACCCCTAAATTGAGAAAGGGCAGATCTGGTCCATTCCGTGCTGCTGGGACCTGACGCTGGAGCAATTTTACTGAAGTGTCTTCCCTTTTGGTTGCCAGCTTTCTTCTGAGTAAAGGCTGATGGTTGGACAGAGGCTTTAAATGCACTTCAAGAATTAAAAGATGAGCTAGACAGAAAAGGATGGAAGTGGTCCAGAGAGAGACCAGTGGTAGCACCGGCGGGGGAGTGAAGCCTTCGAGTGTGTCCACACCAGACCTGCAGGCAGGTGCAGCTGCAGACAAGGGAGCCTCAGGTTGGGGCATGTGGAGGACCTGAGAAACCTCCTGTGGCCCTGAGTGTGCCCAAATCCTTCAATGGCCCCCTTTCCTTTAATAGCCAAATAGAAAGGCTTATGTGTTGCCATTGAGGCAAGACCAGCCTCTCACCAAGAGGTCTGAGGACAGTGCCCTGTTTCTCTCACTCTGACATCCTGTGTGGGCTAAGCCTCACTCAGCCACCTGCCATCATGTCCCTTCTCTGGGCAGCACCGCTCCAGTCATCCTTTGAAGTGCCATCATGCTGTCTGCTGGGAGAAGCAGACCTTACTGCAAGTTTCAGAGCAAGAGTGGGGAGGTAGACCCACTCTTAGCATTTGTACACTCCAGGACGCCAATGGAGCCCACTTTCCAGGAGTCTAAAGATTTAAAAGTTTTAAATATTCTAAAAATCAAAATGTCTTAAAATGTTCTCTCCATCTACCTTGACAAAGAGAACTTTGCAACCACCTGGAAAAGGTGCCTTTTCCCTCCCTGCCCCAATCCTCTGGCCCCCAGGAGGGACCTCTTTCTCACACTTGAGGATCCACATACTTTTCTGTGTCCACACTCCCCACCCACAGCCTACAAGCGTGCACATTGTGGCACAGTTAACCCTTGGGGACTGCTCTGAGCAACCCTGGAAATGGACTTGGGTGATTTGGACAGGAAGTGCAAGGGCCCTGGCACCTGGAGTAGAGTCTCTACCAGTGGTTGGCAAACAATGGCCTGTGGGAATATCCAGCCCACTGCCTGGTTTTGTATAGTATGCTAAGCTAAGAACAGTATTTTGTGACTTGTGAAAATGATGAGGAACTCATCCTTGTTCATAAATAAAGCGTTATTGGAGTCCAGCTATACTCGGTCACTTATGGATCATCTTTAGCTGCTTTTGTTTCTTTACAGTGGAGTTGAGTATTTGAGAGAGAGGCTGTTTGGCTGACAAAAGCCTGAAATATTTACTATCTGGCCTTTACAGAGACCCAAGTCTGCTACTTTTGTCAGTTTATTGTGTACAGCAGCAGCCCAAGCAGCTTCAGTTAAAAAAATTTTTTTTAAATCGTGGTAAAATAAACAAACATAAAATGTACCGTCTCAATCATTTCTGAAGTGTACAGTTCAATGGCATTAAGCACATTCACCTTGTTGTGGAACTCTCACCACCATCCATCTCCAGGACTCTTTCATCTTCCCAAACTGAAACCCTGTCCTATCAGGCACTAAGTCCCCATTCTGTCTTCCCCTGCACTATGCAAACCACCACTCTACTTTCTGTCTCTGTGAGTTTGACTCCTCTAGGGACCTCATGTAAGGGGAACTATACAGTGTTAGTCTTTTTGTGACTGGCTTATTTCACTTAGCGTAGTGTCCTCAAGGTTCATCCCGATTGTAGCAGGTATCAGAATTTCCTCCCTTTTTAAAGGATGAATAATATTTCATTGTATGTTCTATCATTTTGTTTATCATCTGTGGATTGACACTTAGGTTGCTTCCACCTTTTGGCTAGTGTGAATAATGTCGCCTTGAACATGGGTGTACCAGAACCTTCTCAGGACCCTGCTCTCAGTCTGTTGGGTATAATACCCAGAAGCAGAATGACCGGATCATATAGTAATTCTGTGTTTAATGTTTTGAGGAACCGCCTTACTGTTTTCCATAGTGACAATGGCCTTTAACATTTAACATTCCCACCAGCAGTGGACAGCCTCGCTTTCTGAAAGAAAAAAGCTCATGGAGGTGTTTGCCTGACAAACGTGCCACCCATCTTTTAAAACAAATCTGATCTCCCTGGAGCAGTAGTTTTCAACCCTGACTGCACATGAAGATCATCCAGGAACTTATAAAAAAATAGCTCTGTGTGTGTGTGTGTGTGTGTGTGTGTGTGTGTGTGTGTGTGTGTGTGTTGATTGGGGCTGGGGGTGGGAGGGCATCTCAGACCAATGCAAACAGAATCCCAGGGGTAGAGTCTGGCACAGGTATTCTTTCCACTTGTCTGGGTCATTCCCCAAAGCAGCCCGGGTCAGGAGCTGCTGCCCTTGGACAACCAGTCCGCCCTGCAGCCAGCTTTTAAAATAACTTGTCTTTCCTCTTAGTACATATGCCTTTCTGAGGACCCAGCTCCAGGAAGCAATAGACATGTCTCTGGACTCATGAGTGGTGTTGGGCATGGAGGTGGTGACACACAGCTTCCTGGTGCGATAGCGGCTGTGTTGGAGACAGACGCCATCTGGAATAGAGAGGGTGAGGGCTGGGATTGGACTAGCCACACCCTGTCCCTTCAGCACCTTCTCCCTTTCAGGGACATCTCTAGGGCCACTCTGTCCCAGACTCTTGGCATCTCTCCCTTTGGGGGCGTACCTCCCTGTCCCCAGCACACACACACACACACACACACACACAGCCTGTGGGGGTGGAGGGTGGAGTCATCCTCTTCATCCCCAACTAGGCCCGGGTTCTGGGTCTTCCTTCTCCCCCTACCCCTCGTAACATCACAATAAGCGCCTGGGTCAGAGTCAGACAAGAGACTTATTGGTGGAAAGAACTTATTTTTATACTTTCCCCTTGAATCCAAATTGCCATTTTATTCTGCAATGGTGATTCCACCAGTACCGTCCTGCTTGGTTATCTCCCCAGAGCACAAACACCTAGAGAGATTTTAAACACCACTTTCGTGAAATATATTGAGGGTAGACCACAGTATGTGCTTAAATGATCTGGAATGATGAAGACTGGCAGGACGTTTTCCTTTTTTTCCCAAGAGTGGCACTTGTAGATTTAATTGTAAAGTATAATTATTTCAAGACATCATAATTTGTTGTGTACAATATAAATCAGTAGAACTCCATGGAATCATGTTTTTAATGTAGACCCCAAATAAAATGTTCTTTTATGACATAGCAGATGTTTCTTAATTCACTAGTGCCATACATTGGGGTATTAAGATTATTCCTTGGCATTTTATTATGAATAACATACTTGCTCCATCATTAAGTGGGCCATTAAAGACATAAACAAGCTTTTATGCCCCGGTTTTCAACAGCTGCTGGTGGTCTACCAAGTGATAATCCAGCTTTCAGCAAATATTCTTCAGCTCCAAGAAATAAATACACTTAATAGGGCAACCTCAGGTCAGTCCACAGCTTTTGGGATCCTGACTTGGGAAAATTCTTTAAGCAGGAAAATGGACTGAAGCTGTGTTTTGGGCAAGTTGTTTGGAGAGGCCCTGTTTTCCTTGAGAAAGCTTGTGTGTCTGTATGTTCCTTTAAAATAAAAAAACTTAACATTTAAAAAGAGAAAAAAAAAGGGAGAGAAATGCAAGTGAAAGATCTGCCTTGGAGAGAGTGCCGTGGCTCTTGCCTTCTTAATCGAATGGGAAGACACTGTCACCAGTTCCATAACTTGGCTTTGAAGGAAATCAGCTGAGTCGGTTTTATACAGCAAACAAAGGGAGGTGAAGGACAGTGTAGGTCACGGGCCCGTTCAGTCACCAGCATCGAATCTGAGCGGATGTGACCCCTCTGTGACAATGTTCCCAAGGTGTACAGGGAGGAGTTTCATGTCTATAGCTAGGATGGGAGCCAGATAAGCAGTCCCTCTCCCCCACCTTGGACTTCCTAAAGATAACAACTCCAGGCAGCTGAGGAGCAGAGGGAGAGAGGGTCCTGAGGTAGGAAATACCGAGGCCTGTGTTATCGTTGGCTGGCTGGGTCCTCGCTTCCCGTGCCAAAGGTAGCCCCGAAGGGTGCGAAACTTTGCTGTGCTAATGTACACAATGACATCCTCCTACAAGCAGATGTTAGAAGAAGAGAAAGGAGCACAGGGGTAGCGGGGGGCTGATGGAAATTTGCATCAAATCTATGCTGCCCTACCCCTGGGGACACTTGGGACAGTGCATGAAAAAAGGTGAAACTAATTTTCAAGTCTGTTCAATTCCAAATCTATTACAAGAGCTGTCGTCTACAGGGGGTGGGAGAAAGTGGTTACGATTTATATAGTGAGTCAGGTACCCTGGGCCTTTCTTGGATGGGGTTCCTCAGCCCTAGGGTAATACTATCATAATATTCTAACTCTAAAGGTTATGGCGGGGGGAATATTAAGCCCTTTGTCTTAAAGGACAAGAGACACAGCTCAGAACATCTGTAGGAAGGCTTTTTGTCTTCTGTTCCTTTACTTTAAATAGGGCTTAGTAATAAATTTTCTTTTCCTTTTTTTTTTCATTGCTGATGAGGGTTTATTTTCTTTTTGTGTCCTATTTCGTTTTGTAGCCGACTGTACTATTGTTCTGGAGCTGGTGAAAAAAAGGGGAGAGGGGCAGGAGGCAGGAACCACATTGTGAGTGAACTTGGCAAAAGGAGTGTAAGGAGGCGACGTTCCGTCCCGCCCGATATCTGGGGTTTTAAGGACTCTCCCTCAGCAGTTCTCCCATGGCCACAACTGAAATATTCCGTGCCCTGATGGAACCGCAGAGGGACCCAGCACGGCCTTTGCATTTGTTTTATGTGCACCTGATCGGAAAGTGACGTTTGATATCACTTTTCCATTACGTTAATTACAACTCGAATAGGATTTCATTGTGCCTGAGATGACATCACTTCGGAAACATCCTTCAATTGGGTGGCCCGCTTTCCTCTGGATGATTGTACAAAATAAACACGCAAGCCTTCTTTTTATAGCCCTAGACTGTGTCTTTGAACACACACACGCATACACACACGTACGTTTTTCACCACGTTGGAAAGGAAACAGAGCTGCCAAATTCACAGCATTCTACATGATTTTGAATTAATATTAATCTATTAAAAAGAGCTATAATCAGAAGAAAAAACTTCCCCGCATTCACACAGCAAATGCATTTCACAGTTGTTTTGGACAAATGCCCTCAGTGAATATGTTTAAAGTCATGTACAACAGGAATATGTTATCACAAGTAACCATGTTTTAATAAACACTTCATCTCTTTGTATTGCGTTCTTTTCATCACAATAATAGAAATATAACACCATATATCACCGTAAAACACATTTCCACATAAATGCTGATAAGCACAAAATATTTTTCATCATTTACATTTTAACTGTAATAATATATGGCAGGATTAAAGCTGCATCCATCATGTGTCTAACTAACCTTGCTGTAATGAATTTTTAAATGTAATGGTTTCTGTCGCAAAGTAAAATCGTACATAATGTCTAGTGACATAGTACACTGGTGGATGGGTGGTTTTTAAAATGTAAATGCAACTTCATTTTTAATTAGATTTATAAACTTCACCACCTCTACTTCCAGCCAGCCCACGCCCCCCACCCACCAAGATTATTTAAAGCAAGAAATACAAAAGGCATGAATATGTGAAGTACTGTCAAGCACTCACTCCCTGAGTTATTTCAAATCACTCGTGTGTTGGAAATTCTGTGAATTCCGTGTGTGTATGTGTGTGTGCTTGAGAAGAGCCAAGGCACCGGGGGGAAACAAAGCTTATGAAAATCACAGTGAGAAGAGCTTTCCAGAGCAACTGGAGGGGATCTGCTACTTGGGGTATCCCCTTTATGACAGCACCCCGGACCAGATTTGGGGTGGGGGGCATGAGGGGCATGTGCTGTGAAGATCTGGGTTAAGTGCAAACACATTCCCTCTCTCTCTGCTTGAAGTAACCAGGGAAGAATCATTAAAAATAATTTGCACAAGCTTTCGGTTGTGTGAGCTCTTTTTTGATACAGTATTTCCTTCCATGATTATCACGGCGACATGTTCCAGCCATATGGAAGCGAGCTGGGCTGGGAGCTTCCCCAATACCTGAGTGGTTAATTAAGAGCCGTTGCCCGGCCACAAGAAGCAGGTTTGAAATCCCTCTTCAGTCTCCGACAATGAGTAGCTTTTTTAGCAGCAGAAGTCACCAGGGACAGCCAGAAGCGAGGGTAATTATTTGAGATAACATACAGCTGAAAAGAGTGTGTGTGAGTGCAGAGGGGGGCGGGGGGTGCGAGGGGGGGTGGTGTGCAGTTGAAAGAAGGGCAACAGCACAGAAAAGTCTATAATAAAAAGGTCAACATCTCCTATTTTTCTGTACAGTGTCGACAGTCTGTAATGCCTTTTTAGCATGAATGACAACGGATTCCGTCTTTTTTTCTTTTTTTTTTAAAGAGAATATCTTATTTTGTATTCAAACTTTGCAATTGTGAGTTCAGGCCTGCCAGCTCAATCTGAATAAGCTATTCTCACTTTATCAGGGTTTGCTGAACTGACTTTGATTGCATTGTTGCAAAATAGCAGTAATTTTTCCATTAACCCATACAAACCCTCAGCGAGCAGGAGAACAAAGAAATATCAGAGGGATGAAAGCCATGAGCGCCCGGGAGGGAAGCCAGGAGTTTCCTAAATGGCTCTAAATGCAACTGCACACACCGGTTTCTTAGGCTGGCTGGGGCTCCTGGGGGTACCATTTTAGGCTCCGTTTGGGGTCCCTGGGGGTCTCAGTCTCGGTGGGCACCTTTAGTCCTCTCTGCCAAATTCTATTGTTTCCTGCCTGTCAGCAGGGTCTGGGCAGCAGGGGGCTGGGCTTCCCTCCTTTCAGAAGGCCATGTTTTATCCCATATCTTTTGCATGTCAGGGACCTAAGTTTTCTAATGAACTCGACTCGGGAATCCTTTAGAACCCAAGGTGATCTGAACACCCAGGGGTGAGTTCCTTTGGCACTTGGAAGTCAGCAAAGAGCTCCAAAGCCCTCCTATTCGGACATTTTGGCATGATCGGCATCATCCCCAAAGGTTCTAGGGTGGCAGGTGCAGCTGCTAGATTTCTGGCTTCAAGGTAGCTCTATGAGGCTGTTGTTTTACATAAATGTCACCCGCGCCTGCCTAGTGTTCTAACGATGGGAGGAGACTGAGGGCAAGCTGGGGCTCTGGCTCACTCCATCAGCAGGAGGTCCGTCTGGAAGCATCAGGCACAGCAGAGATGCTCTGTTCCTGGGCAAAAATCCCCAAGTCAGGATGTTGACGGTTGCTAAGTGGATCAGAATCGAAGCGTGGATTTTTGGTTTTATTTTTTAAATTTGAAATGTCAAGACGTTAAGCTCACCGTTGGCCTGCGGTTCTCTCTGCTCTGGGACTGGGCAAGGAACTGAGATCTGTAATGGCTTTGATCTTCTGGCACCACAAACAACCCAGCTCATGGAGTAGGGGTTTGGTTTCACCCGGAATGCGAGCCTCCTCTTGGTTTAGGAACTGCCCAATATGTTAATTATCTCCTTTACCTCCTCGGCATGGTACTGTCAAACTGTACACCAGTCTTTAGAAAATAAAAGCGAACACGGTGAGCCCGCTGTACCCTGCTTCCATAATATCCACTCCCTGACAGCGCCTGAACTGTCAGATGAGAGGCAGCGTCACTGGAATAAAGGTGGGCAGATGTGTGATAATGAGACAGAAGCGTGCAGATGCTAATAGAACTCACCAGAACAGGCCTGCCTTAGTTAGACGTATCCAGGTAGCAGCTGCAGAGTGTCAGGATGCCCCATGCTACTTTCTCTTGAATCTCATGTAAGGACTGCTTCGCGTGTGGCTGGCTGTCAGTGAACTTTTCCCTCTCAGGAGCTCCAGCCCCTAGGTGATCAGTCACATTTCGACATAACTAGATGTCAAAAGAAGTTTAAGTTGTATGACGAACTGTGATGCAGTCAGGGCCAGCCTCTGGCCTCCAAGGCAGCTTCTTAATGATCCACCTGCAAACTCTAGAGACTTTTCCTGCGTTTTGTTTTCTTATTCAAATACTGGCTAAGTCTTTGTCAATATCCACGTCAGCACCTGTGAGCTCAAGACAATATGATCCTAAGCATAATTTAATTTTAAACGTGGAACTCATACCCAAGCTGGACGGAGAGCAGGGAGTTTGTGGTGAGCAAACAGCACTTCCCTCCAAATGGCCCATTTTAGCATTCTTAATGAAAACGAGGTCGTTTGGGGGATTATGGTCACCAGTTGGGACGCTAGTGATCAGAAGAGGAAAGCCAGGGCTGTGTGAGGGGTGTCCCCGTGGTCGTTCCTGAATCAGTGGGAGTGGAGCTGAGAATAACAGACTGGGCCGATCAAAAAGTGATCCCAGCCTCAGAAAGGCAGCAAAGAGAAATGACCCAGGGATTGTCATCTTGAATTCCAGCAAAACCTTCGGACAGGAGTATGAGCTTTTTCAGGTCCTTATCGGTCTCAGCGGGCTATGGGCTCCTTGGGATGGAGCCTGGGGAAGAGCTGGAGGGGCGTCCTGGGTAGGGGCGCAGTAAGGTTTATGGGATGCATGCCATCACGTATGCAGTGAAGGCCTCCAGTTCTTGCCTTTCTTTGCAAGGCAGGAGTTTCTTGGAGTGTTTAATTGGCTCAGGTCAGTTGGTTCTCTAAATATTTTCATCTTGTCTCACCACTGTTTACATTTCCATCGGGTAAAGAAATGCTACAGGTCGCTTCTGCCTGCCGTATTTTCTTAGAGATTTTAATCCTGATTCCTCGGGAAAGGTTTATGCGCGCACACACACGTACACCCTCCAACCCTGGTGTGAAGGCACCACAGTTCATAAAATGCCTTTCTCTCTTCTCTTCAGAGTGTGAGAAGCTGTGCTACGGAGACCTAATGCTCCATTGACATAACGAAGTGTTTGGAGCAGCAATTTCACGTTTCCCAGAGAACCAGCTGGTCTCCTCCGAAGGCTCTTAGAGGCCACCATGCCGAGCCCCCACACCAAACCCACTGCCTCCCCCCAGCACCGTTCTTCCTTACGCATTTCACAGCCTGGCTGTTAGGCACTCACGTGCCCTCACAGAAGACAAGGCTTCTCCCCCTAGATTCTGCTATTTAGTGGCCTGAAGCTCATTAGCACTTCTCTGCTTTACCCTGGAGTTTTAAATTTTTAAGCAGCTAGGATTCGTCTAAGAGGTCTTAACCTTATAATTTGTAGTAACTTAGAGATCACGTATCTAAAGTGCGAGTTATTTCAAAAAATGCTCCTTTTCTTTCGCCAGCCATTGATTCGCTTCCTCTTGCAGTCGAAGCACTATTAAATCAGGCGATGGAAAACGCTCATTTATTTCTCAGTAGCAAAACACAAGCAATAATGAGACATTTCTTAATGCGGATTGACCTTGCCTTAAACAAAAGCCCAGGGTGTCAGAAGCAACTGTAGGGGCAGCAGAGATGGAAGGGTGGGGAGAAGGAGGACCTGTCAGACCAAGGTCCTGGATGGGGTAAGACTGATGCCAGAGTATCTGTCAGCTTGAAGCCCAGCCTCCCACTGAAATGCGGACAGAAAGCAGTTACTGAGTTCTGCCTGTGCCGGGTGCCACCCTAAGCTAGGTAGTGTGTTGGGAAGCATATCAGTGTTTTGAATTCAGGCATATGAGCTGTTTAATTCTGGTCAAGTTGCTTAACCTCTCTGGGCTTCAGACTTTTCTTGCTGTGAAGCAGTAATACAATCGGCCTCATACGTTTAATCTGAACGTTAAAGGAGATGCTATATTAACCAGTGTGGTGCTGAGGACACTATAGCTGACAACAGAAATGCCACCTCCAGGCATGAGAGGGAGGGTGCATAGACGGTTACGCCCCAGCCCCAGCCCCAGACTGCCAGAACTTTACGGTCCTGAGGTGGGAAGAAAGAGACCCACACAAATAGGGCTAATTACAATGTGTGAAGAGCCGACATGAGAAGATGTTTTTCCTTTTATTTCTGCTGCTTACAACAGGGCTGGGCTCCTGCTGCACTGACTAAACTTTGTCTCAAAATTATCTAAGGACCACCTAATGTGTGTCGATGCCACACATGTCAGATGTGTCAGCCTCTCCCAGTAATGACTCTCTGACATAAACAGTAAGGAAGAAATATCACATTACCGAGGGGTGCCGAAGCCGGGCATGCATTTTCATGAGGAGTCTTGGTGATGGCAGCATGCGCTCCGTAATCAGCTCCCCCTGCCAGCAGAGCTGGCCGAAGAGAGCTCTCATCCACCCAAAGACAATTAAAATGAGTTAAATGAATTACAAAGGCCCTTCCCAGTTAAAGTACAGTCAGAGGTTAGAAACAGTAGTATTAGGATTTATGGAAACTCCACGGCTGCCAAGCCTAAGGAATTGTGGCTCACGGGGGAGTCATTTCAGTGGGAACCTAAACAGCTTATGAAATTGGAGGCAATATGCATAACTTTAAATTTCTGGGAGGCAGTTTTCATTCCCCTGTTTATTTTGGCTTCTTAGGTCAAATAGGAATATATCTTCCCTCAAAATCAAATTGAGAGGGGGACAGAGAGTCAGCATTATTGTATTTATTAAAACAATGGGGTGACGAAACTGGAATTTTCCTCTTTGGAGCTAGTGGGGAGACCCAGCCTGGAGAAAGGTTAGCAGAGGGAGTAAGAATGGCCTAAGCCGCTTCGCCGCTCAAGGGCTATGAGTCTCTTGCAAGTGGTTCAACCGCTCTGTGCCTCAGTGTCCTCATCTGCAAAATGGGGCTCGTTGTTCCTGCCTTGCCGAGTGGTCATGACACCAAGGGGAGATAATGTTGCACGGTGCACAGCCATCAGATGTCTGCCAGGCCATTACTGCTATTGCTGCTGTCACCCCCATCTCAGTGAGAGAGTGAGTGAAGACCGCGGAGGTATGAGAGAACAGGGCCTCTGGCACTGCTCCCCAGTGCGCCTGAGCACCAGGTGTTGACAAGCTTTGGCGGCCACAGGAGACTGTTACAGGGTTAGCGCTGTTGTCCCAAACGGCCTGGTCATCCGCACCTTCATATCTGCTCTCCCTAACCCCTGCCTTGTTCCATGAATTTCATGAGAAATGCTATCAAGACTTGTGTCCTTGGCTAAGAAGGAAGCCCCCCGCTGTCCTCGGCCAGCCCCCTCCCACCCCCCGAGTCCCCAAAGTCCCCAAGTGTGTGTATGCTCTTGCCCATTACATGTGCAAACTCCATCAGAAAGCATTTGTCTACACCCTCTTTATTCACTTTCAAAGGGTTAAACAGCCTATTTACTGGGCTGTCAACAATCCGAGGCCCAGATCATGAAGAAAGCCCCGTCCAGTTTTGTGCGGCCCGGAGCCTTGTCTTTGCTGGCCTGTTCTTGTTACTGTCATGTAATATCCATGACAATCGTGTTGGGCTTTTTGAGGGGCTCTGTGGGGCTCAATCTGAGGGGCCACTCTAAGCCAGGAAAGGCCTTTATTTATGTGGATTTGAAAGAGTCTTGAGAAGGTCCTTCCCCTCAGAACCCTCTTCCGCAGGTCACCGCGGTTTCAAAAGGATTTAAATGTGGAGGCTGCGATCAGTACTTCCATCACGTTCTAATAGACTGACATGAGCATTTGTGCCTGAGAGACAGGGGAAAAAGTGATGCAGATTTTCCCTAAATTGGACTGACGCACAAAGCAGGCAGAGCAATTGAGTGACGAGGTAACCCCTCACACCCTCTTTTACACTTCTAACCAGTGCCGCACAAAGGGAGCCGTGGGAAGCTGCCCAGGAGCCAGGCCGGGCCATTTCCATGGGCCATATGGAAATTTTGTTTTGTGTACAGAGAAAGTGTCTGATAACAGTGACCTTAACTGCCATATGTGGGTAGTGAATAGGCCAGAGGAAACCACTCTGCAATCTGACCCTCAACATATGGACCAGCCGCCCAAGGAGACTTTCATTGCCATCTCACTGGCAACCCGGGGGATTTCATTAGATTTGTTAATGAATTGCTCTATTGACTTATATCTGAGCTTGCCTCATTAGAGGAGAAGAACACAATTTTCATCTATGTTTTCGTGAAGGGGACCAGAGCGTTCCCTCCTTTGTGAGGCGGTGGGTAATCTGCAGGGCTGTCATCGGCTTTGAACTAATTTATTGTGTCAGTTAAGAAGGCCCTTCCGTGCTTGTTGAGGCTCGAGCCCCACTCCAAGCCTCTTCAGATCAATGTTTTCCTTGTGAGTGGGATGTTGCCTCGGCTCCTGCTTGGTTTACAAATAGCCGAACACCACGTTGTCCTGGTGTTGGGCGTCATCAGGGTGCTGGCAACGAGCGGAGGTTATGAGTCCCCGTAGCATCACCTGTCAGACAGGGGCCTTTTGAGGCTGCTACATGCTTTGCACCGAGGTCGCCCATTCCCCTTCCTGCGCACCCCAGCTGCTTGGGCAGTGTGTCTTCTTACGCCGTCACAAGGGCTTCGTGTTGGAACACCACTGCACAAGAAGCACCCTCTTTCTACCCTGCCAACTTTGGAATCATACAAATCTCCCCATATCCGAGCCTTATTAGTAATGGTTTGATTGTCTGGGCTTCTCAACGTGGGAAAGCTTAGGTTTTAAAGCAATAAGAGCCATCAATTAACATATTATTAAGGGTGAACCAATAAAGAACCCATTATGTCTAATAGCGAGTCTGGAATCACAAGGAATTAGCAAAATGAGATTCAATAAAATGGAAACCATGAAGATAAGCTTCTGAAGATTGTATCTGGCTTTTTGAGCTTAAGTCTCATCTAAACGAATGAATGGATGACACCCACCCCAGCCTCCCCGTGGCTCCTCCTGGCCGAGCCTGCTGAGGACAGGGAGAGCTTTCTGAGCTGGAGCTAGGGAGAGTTGGCCAGCACTGCAACTCATACGTGGTTTATCCCACTGGGGAGGAAAGCAGGAAGAAAGGAGGTAAATCTTTAGAATACTCACAAAGTGGGTCCAGCACTTCCTGTGTGAGCACCCCACAGTAGGGGTGGCACAGAAATCCTCAAGTCTGAGTTGGTCAGTCTGGCACTTGCCCTTGGCACGTAGAGAACCCCAAAAGTTGGAAAAAGCAGACAACCTCCTACCAATGTCTTAGTGAAAATCTGGGACTCACATAGATCCTGCAGCAGCAGCAATGTTGGGACAGGGATGCAGAGATGTGGCAAATGAGTGTGTTTCCTTGGAGAGGTGGCGTGAGGTGCAGCTGGGGTCACTGTCCATCCCTGACTGAGTTTGAAGATGGAAACTAGGCTCTCCAGTTTAGCTCTGCCTTCTTCTTCCAATGCCTCACACCAGTGCCGAGACCACAGTTTTGTTGTGCAGAAGGAGGAACTCACTGGGACCATTGGTACCCACTGAACACTCAAAGGAAGAACAGCTCCTGCATAGGAGAAGAGGGTTCCAAAGGACTTGTTCTGGGCAAAGGTAGTGTCCCTAGAACAGAGGGCTTATAGGTCTGAAAACTTCTATCTATAAGAATTGGGTCCTGAGGGATTATAATGGAGTTATAAGGCTGAAGAGTATAAGGAAGTACTTGGCTAGATTTTACCAAGCCTACTGCTTTCATTAAGACAGGTATATTGGGTTGTTTGCCCTGAGTTCATACATGCTTGAGATTGACTGCTGCCTTTATAATTGAAATATCACTTGGCTGGGTATAAAATTCATCCTCTGTCTTAGATCTTTGTATATGTTGTTCCACTGCTGTTTGACACTGAATGCCACACTAATAGCTAATTTAACTATTACCAGTTTATTATCTCCTCCATATCCCCCAAACTATAAGCAGCTAAAAGGAAGAAAAGCATCTTATTTACCTTTGTTTCCTCAGAGCCCAATATGTAATAGATGCTCAATGAGGAACTATGGAATTGCCATGTGGCCTTGTCAGAGTTTAAACTTTATTTTGAGAGAAGTCAATAGTCATTGGAGATTTTTAATGAGGATGGACAGTGGTTGACATGACCTCACATTACTTTAAAGTGGGTCGGCTGGAGGTCGAGGGAGATGCTCTTGATGAATGGTCATGAATGCTGGTGGTGGCTACAGATGCTGGTTTAATAGGAAAAGTAGACATGGAAGATGGACACGAATATTTTGGACTACCCTGAGGAGAAAATTCAGACTGTCACCTCTGCTGGAGAGCAGATGGTTAACAGAAATAGACATGGACTTTAGTTCTAGGAAAATAACTGGAAGTTCTTTAGACCACTTTCCTTCTGGGATATTTTACTTCTTAGATGTGCAGTTATAGGTTGATCTCCAATATAAAACTCCCCAAAAGGTTGGTGTGTTAAATTTTTAAGAGAATATTTTTGCATCCATCCAAGTCTGGAAAGAGAAGGCACACTCAAAGGGTCTGGTTGAAGGGAGTTTGGAGATGATACTCTGTACACAAGGTGGACAGGGCTAAGGGAACCACAAGGGAGGCAGAGGCACCAGCAGAAAGGTGTTTACCAGGTCTAAAGAGTCAAGGACAGAGAATGGTGTCATAAAGCCAGGAAAGAGCTGTGTCCCTGGAAGAGGGTCTCTAGTGAGGTGCTGTGCTCACAGGCAGAGCTTTGCATCTGTCGACTCCAGTGCTGACTGGAACTCAGTGAGGACCAAGCTGGGAAGGGTGTGTCTCTTCCCTCCCTCCCTGTGCTTTCCTTCTCATCCTTCCCCCAGGCCAAGCTTAAGTAGAAGCCAGAGGTGAGGAAACCCTAATATGCAATCATTCATAGAAGTCAGTGACCCAGGCCCTGAGCAGGGTGGAAAAGGGCAGCATGTGGATCTGGAGGTGCCTCAGCTACTCCAAGGAGACCATCTCCCTCATAATAAAATAAATCCAATTAAATTCCATTTTCTCCTATTAGGTTAGCAGGGATGAAAATGTCTGAGAACAAACTGTGTGAGTGGGAGGTGTGTGAAGAAAGAGGCTTCCCTGTACATTTTGTTGGTGCGAGGGTAACTCAGAACAACCTCTGCAGAGGACAATTAGACAGCATCTCTCAAAACTGCAAGAGCACACACCCTTCGATGGAGAAACCCCACTTCCAGGAATCCATCCCACAGATATATTCAAACCTGTACTCAATGCCACATACATAGAGCTATTCATTACTGCATTGCTTATAATAGGAGAACATTGGCAAAAACCCAAATGTCCATCAGTAGGGGATTGGTTGAATGAGTCTTGGTTCACCCACACAATGGAATCCTGTGCAGGTATAAAAAATGAATAAGAATATTCTTTTTGTAATGATTTATTGATAAATTAAAAAAGCAAGAGGCTATCATTTGTACTACAGGGCAGCAAGAGATGGAGATAAAGCTATAAGATCTGTTTTGGACCATGGATATATGAGAAGCTAAGGACAATGTCTGGGTCGGGCAAGGGGATTGGGTGGCTGGGGGATGGTGCTATGGGGGATTTTCACTGTGACTTTTGGGTTCAGTTTTAGTTTTGAATAGGTTTTGCCTATTCAAAAAAAATTGAAAAAGTAAATAATTTTTTTCAAAATCCTATTTCAAAGCCCAGACTCTGCTGTCTTTGGCCAGTGTAAAATTGTATTCAGAGCTGCATATGCAAAGTGAAAGAGCTCAGGGCGCTAGGCTTCTGGACCCTCAAGGCATCTGCTGCAATTGTCAGGAGTGTTGCAGCCCCTCACATGAGCCCCCACATGAGCCCCTGCCCAGGGTGTGAGAATCTATGAATCAGTAAAATAATGGAAAAGGCCAGACTCCCTTCCCTTGGAAGCTTTCTTTAAAGTAGAATGGAAGCAACCAACTACATGCCAGCCGGCCCACCCCTCTCCGCAAGGATGTGTATCACTGGTAAGGCGTGTGGTGGCAAAGCAGGGGGTAGAACCTCTGGGGATTGCTGTAGGGACCTTAATGCTGTGCCCCCTTAATGCTCATCTGCCTCATCCTGATTACAGGCAGGCTCTCTCCTGTTTTACTCTGCGATGTCCCATGAGCAACTACTTGCATTGCAAGAGCTTCAGTTCATCCCTGCTACTGACCTCCAGGGCTGCAATCTCCTTATCTCTGGATAAGGAAGGAGCGATAGTGCATGTCATCATGGTAGCAAACATGAGAATACTGGTCTTTTGCCTGTTTCATATCTGCTCTTATCACACTCCTCCATCGCCTGCCTTTCCACACCTGTGTCCTCTTGCCAGAGCTCTCACACTCTTGCTGGAGAGCTAAAGCCGACACACCCTAAGGCCAGCATTAAGTGCAACATGAGGGGCAAGACTGAATAACCAAAACTGGCCTGCCCACTCTGCTTCAGTCACACTGGCTTCCTTGCTAATCTATGAGCCTACCAAGCATGCCTTGCACTTTTGCACTGGTTATTGTCTCTGCTTGGAACACTCTTCCCTTGGAGAATAATCTGGTGCCTTCCCCCACCTCCTTCAAGCCTCTAATTAAACGTCACCCTCTCAGTGAGGGCTTCCCTGACTACCCTAGAATGGCACCCCCCATCCCATACTGGCCCTATTGCGCTTGCTTTCCATTTCTCCGTAGATCTAATAACCATCTAACATGGAATATATTTTGCTTATTATTTGACATATTGTCTCTACATTACTTTACAAGGATCAGGGGTATGTTTTTCTGTTTGTTCCCTGATGAATCCATGGCACCTAGAAGAGTGCCTGGCACATTTCAATGCTCAATATTTGCTGAATGACTGAATAAAGGAATTGTAGTCCTTAATCTCACTATTTTTTGTCTGTTTACTTCTGTATCTCACCCCCTGGATTGAGACCTTGTTCCACTGTTATAATCACACCACCTACCACAATGCCTGGTGATGCTCAATAAATATGTATGTGTATGTTTGAATAATCAATGAAAGCTCTTTATTCCACAGTCTTGATCCCAGATGATTTTTTTACTGAGGATACATGACTGACATTACCACACTCAAACACAGCAAAGTTTATTTAGGATCCTTTGCTGATACTTCCTCTATGTGATTCTCTTACTTTTAGTTTATCAGACACATTTTGGTTTAAGATGCGTGAGTGAGATGATGAGCATAGTTCTAGGAACTGGGAAATTGTGAGCAGTGCCTAGATAGAGGAATCATATCTGGAATGCTGACCTCAGGGACTATCTCTTTGCTGCTGGACTGTGAAGCTTAGTTTTTCTTTGAGAAAAGCAGTTGCTATGATGGATCTTGTTCATATGAGAATGAGAAGCTCTCATTTGTTGATTGTCTACCCTCTGTAAGGAACTACACAGGTACTTAATTACATATATTAATTTAAACTTCACAGCAATACCATGAGATGGTACACGGTTTGCAGAAAACGTAGCTGAGCTTCAGAGAGATAGTGTTAATTTGCTTAAGACCCTAGAGCTAGAAAGTGGTGGAACTGGGATTTAAATCTAAGCCTGATAATCTCTAAAGTTTCTGTTATGTCTAAAGCACCTCTCTGCCAACAACCTACCAAGAATAGTGCTCTGAGTGGGTTTGTTGTAAGGTGATATATTAGTTGGAGTAAGCTATCTGCTGTAACAAACAATTCCCTAGACTTCAGTGATTTAACACAATAATTGTTTATTTCTCATTCATGCCACAGTCCCCAAAAGTCCTGCTCTGTGTGTGTGTGTATGTACTCTGTTCCATACAGTCATTCAGGGATTCAGACTCCTTCCATCTAATGACTCCCCATCCCTTAGGCCTTTAGAGTCTTCCACTGAATTCTCTACTTCCACTGAAATACCCAGCAGGTGTGGGAACCAAGAGTGAGGGGAGCTTATAGCACATGGGAAGCTTTATGAGCCAGGCCTGTAAGTGGTGTACATCACTTCTGATCATCTTCCTCCAGCCAGCATTCATCACATGGCTGCCCTTAGCTGCAAAGGAGACTGGGAAATGTAGTCTACTGTGGGTCTTGGAGGAAAAAAAATAAGGGATTTAGTGAACACAAGGTAATCTCTGCCAAAGGAGACAGAGTGAAAGGAGTGTTATAGAACTGAGTTATAGTTTTATATAGCCAGGTTTCAGTTTTCCATGTTATTGAAAAAAATGGCAGAGGTATGAGTCAGCCAGAGTAACAGATAATTAAGAAACCATTTACACAGGAGACTCCCACCTGATCAGAATTCCCTTTCAATGTATTATTTGGTTAGCATGATATTTTTTGCTAAATGAAGGTTAGCCCCAAAGTCTTTGGTTTCAAATCTTATTGCTGAAAATCTTCCCAAGATGTGGTGTTTCACATTCCTGCCTCAGGAAGCTCAGGGTGGTAAATGCAGTGAATATTTTCTCAGTGATTGAGGATCTCATGGACTTCTGGGTTGCCATTCTGAATAAACATCAGTTTTCACACTATGGGCTTTGGTGTGTGAAAGGGAGAGAGGGCTGATCTGAATCACTAGTGATCAGAAAATGTCTTCTTTGGTATTTTTACTCCCAAATTTTGTCATTGTCGTATCATTTTTCCTATTACAAAAATCATGCATAATCATTATAGAAATGCTGGAAGACATAGAAAAGTAAAAATTCATGAAACAAAATAACTAATTTTACAACCTAGAAATAGCCACTGTTGCCATTTTTGTGTATATTTGCTTTATTTTTCTTTTTTCCTTTTTCCTCTGTCCCTCTTGTGTATTTATATAATTGAGTTAATAGTATAAATGCAGTTTTATATCTTGTAATTTGTTTTATTAGTAATTATATGAGAATTTTCCTTTGTCCTTAATAATGCTTTGAAAATATCATTTTATATTCATTGCAATGTTCCACTAAGAATAGTCATCATATTCCCATATCTTTCTCTGCAATTAGGCTAGTCTTTCTGTCACTCAATATTATAAATAACACTGCAATAAATATATCTGTACATAAATCTGTATTTGCTTCTCTGATTTTTTTTTTTTTTTTAGGATAAGCTCCTAGAAGTGGCACTATCAGGTCAATGGGTATAAATATTTTTGTGTTGGGTATCCTGACACGCATGGAGGATATTTTAATCTTTATTCATTTTCCAAGTGAAAAATGGGATTTTATCTTAATCTACATTTTTTGATTACCAGAATGACTTTTTAATGTGTATTAGCTATTTGCATTCTTTATACCTAATCTATTCCTATCTTTGCCTATGTTTTCTATCAACTCCTAATATTTTTTATTGATATTTTTATGACCTGTTTATTCTCTAAAGATAATATTTTAGTCATTCTTATGGAAAATATGTTCCCATTTGTTTCAAAAATTACTGTTATCAGCTTATTAACTTGTCATTTATCTTTTTTTTTTCCTCTCCAATGAATAGTGAAGTGACAAGTTTCTGGCTAATTGAGAAGTCTAATTAGTTGACTTCCGGTTGGTTTAGCAGTCAAGATTTGAGGGGTTTAATGCAGAGATACATTGCAAGGTCATATTATATTTCCAAATGAGAAAAATGAAGCTAAAAGGGAATTTGAACTGGTTTCATTTCTCCTCTCCCATTCAACAGCTATTGACATCTCTTCCATGTTGAGAAAAAAGCTGTTCCTTGGGGATGCCTTCTGCCCCCAAATCCTAGAAACAGACATATTCACAAAACATTAGTCTCCTGATACAAATTCCTAAGGCCCATCCTCAGATAGGTTTTGCAGGTATAGCTTTCAGACACATACTTTTCAAATGGAAACTCCTAAAGACAGTATAACACTACCCAATGTGCAATAAAGTTTATTAATGGAACACTAGCTTCTTAGGGTGCTAATAAATGCTAATTAGTTGGGCATCAAAAAGCAAATAAATTTGAGAATTGTAGGGTTAAACAAAGCTGAACAGGTTTCTTTATTGTAGGATTTATCAGAGCCTTTGATAGGCTGTTATGACTACAAATCTCTAAGACAGGGTATTCAACATTCCCACATTTATTTGACCAGGGATCCCCTTTTGAAGGAGTATCTGTTGAGAATAGACTTTGGTACAACAGTCTGAAAAATGCTACCTTAATCCATAACAATGATTCCAATTGTGTGTATTTGGGACACAGTGACCAACTTATGGAGGAGATATCTGGTGGAATAAATAAATAATTAGGTAAATAAATTAAGTGCTCACTAGTTGTCAAAACCTCTTCCTGCTTATCCTCCCAAATAATCTTCACAACAACTCTGAAACAGGCATTACATTAATGAGACTCTGGCTAGCGCCTAAGAAGTCTGGGATTGAATCCTGATTCCACAGAGTCGGTGTCAACACTGGCAACTTATTTAACCTCTTAGTGCCTCAGCTTCCCCATTTGTTTAGCTTGGATAGTAATAGTACCTCTTCATAGAGTTGCAGTGAGTATTAAAGAAAGTAGCATTTGTACTGAACTTAGGATACTGTATAGCTTATCTTATTATTCCATTCATTTCAGGCATTTGTATGCCCATATTACAACTGTGTAAGCTGAGGCTCAGAGAGATTAAATAACCCGAACAGTATTGTAGTGGCAATAAAGGCAAATGATTGGCCTTGAACACAGATGGTCTGACTTTAGAATTTTGTTCTTAAACATTATCCTCATTACACTTTGTTTCTGTGAAGAGCTTGGCATCTTCATACATCTTTCGATACAGTCTATATAAACATAGACCATGTCTTATTCAGTAGGGGAGGGATGTACCAGTTACACAACAAAATTCTTGCTCCCTTTTCTATAGAGTAGATTTCTGGAAGTAGGGCAGCTGCCACACCCAGGCCTAAATTCCCCAGGATGCCTTGCAACTCGCTGTGGCCCTGTGATAGTTCTCACCAAAGCATCACACCTGGGATGGGCTTTTAAATAAATGAGTGCCCTCTTCTTGCATTTGATAAATGGACGGTGCTTACTATGAGGCCCCAAGTGATGGTAAACTTACAGGATGGCAGGAGGTTAGGTCTCTTAAAGTCACCCACTTGGAGGAAAGGTATTCTCTGACCAGGTTCACCCGCAACTTGACTAAATAAGGCAAAAGTAAACATCCATTGTATTAAGTCATTGAAATGTGGGGTTGATTTGCTATAGTAGCTAGCATAACATGCATTTCCCATTGCACAGTCAGTGTAGACCTGAGTGTTCTTTTCAAGTCTCTCTTAATATTCCTCTGGGCAGACTCAGATAGCCTCATTAGTTTTCACAGAATTATGTCCTAGCTGGATCATTTTGTGAGAGTTCTGTGTCAGACCCAAAATACAGACACTCATAGGAACTTGGGAGTATGGATGGGAATGCTGGCTAACAAATGACCTTGCCTTTGGGAAACCTCAGGACAACGGAAGTGGGGGAGGGCAGAAGGCACTGAGCTAGCAGGCATTTGGAGATCTGCTGCTGCCTTTTGATCCTCTTGGACACATTTTGAATTTGTCATCAAATATTTACTGCCGAAGTAATGAAGAGTGTTAATAAGGAAAGCAACACCAAACGGCCCAGCATAAAAGCCAACAGTGGCCATAAAGCTACATTTGCCATTTACGATGTTTCCATAGTTGGAAGAAACACTTTTCCTGTACAAAAGATATAACTATATATCTTCTGATTTTATGGGCTGCAGATTACTCTAATTATCATAAAAAATTACTACCGCTAATAAAAATTCTATTATAAGTTACTTATAGTAATCTCCAGGGTACTACACTTAGCCAAGAAAAGGTTGTAATTACATTACACTGCAGGGAGAGTTTGTTTCTCAAAACTCCCGAAACACTAGCTGTGTCTTTTAACACCTTAACAGTTTGTCAGCCCCCTTGCTTCTTGTTCTACCTCCTCCCCGGTTTTTGGTCAAAGGTCTCCTTGTTGTTTTCATTTTGCAGGATGTGGTTTGAGCCTAGAATAATGACCCATCTTGGACTCAAATGACGCAAATGAACTTTTAGAGTTACAAATATCTGGGTGGAATTGTCCTGCCCTGGGGCCTCCAGTATGTCAATGGAAGGATGTAATAGAAGGGAAGACCCCACACTCCCCGCCCAAGGGGAAACATGCTTTGCAAAATTGGTGGAAGCTACTGGGTGTTCATGTAAAACACAATGCTTAGTTTTCTGTTTGACAAGACAACAATTGGTATTTTCCCTTTCATAACTACTATTTTTTTTGGAATTGTCATCTGTGAAGGTTGATGACTCTTCAGTGACCTTAAAAACTCTTGCCAATGATACCAATTCTAAGCGGTAATTTCATTACCTTTCCCTTCTCCCCTCCCCCGACAATTCCTCTGCCTTTGAATTAAATAGCCCTCTCTGAATGACAAAGCAGTAAATAACCTCAAAGTCCAAGGAATTAAAGCTAGAGTTGGACTGGTGGTCATCCTCCTAAAAAGAGTTTCAATTGCTTCTTCAAGGAGTGAATCAACATCTTAATGAATGGGCCTAGAAAATGAATAGCCCTTTTGAGTTGCTTGAAAATAAGCAACTTACTTTGGCAATGACTTGTGGCACATTAATTGCTATCAGTAAAGGGAAAAGTATGTCTCCGAGTTTTCCTGGCTCATTTTACAGAGGCACTTTGGAGTTGGGCTGTTTGTCTACCTAAGAGGGTTTGCTAGGTTTAAATAGATTGGCCTTAACAAGGGTCTTATGGCTAGGCTTGATCTGATTTGTACTCAGAAGTCATTCCTTATTTTGAGAGTATTTTGCTACTTGGAGAGACTCTTCTGGACCTGCTAAATTTTCTCACTAAATTCTGCTTGTAAAATGACTACCTCCTTCTTTAGCTCTCTTTTCCCATACTTTATCATAAGAAGCTATAAAAAGGTGGTTGCCACTTTTACATTCTTCTCAGGGACCTCCTTAGTTAGATTCACACTGTTTCAGTTATCTTTTGATATTTAATAAACCACTCCAAAATAGTGACTTAAACCCACCACCACCACTTATTCTTGCCACATTATCTGGATAGCTCATCCCTGCTCCACATGGTGTCATCTGGGGCAGCTCAGGTGAAGCACTAGGATTCAGCATCAAGTGAGTCAAGCTGGCTATATTCCAAGAGAGCAAATGCAGGAGATCCTAGACCTATTAAGACCTTGGCATAGCATCACCTCTACTGCCTTCCTTTGGTCAAAACAAGTCTCAGGGCTAGTCCAGATTTAGGGGGAGGGTCTTTAGACTCTACCTCTTTTTAATGGAGCAGCATGTGGTTACAGAATTGGGAGGAACTCTTGGCAGCCATTCTTGGAGACAATCTACTATCCACCTCACACTTCACGCAGCTCTCGATGTTTAGTAGCATTTCTTGCATGTGCTGGTGAGATGGTGCACAGACCTGGCACATGGGAGGCGCTTGGTAAATGTCCTTAAATGAGTAAATAAAGGAGTGAATAGGTACACAAGCAAATGAACAAATTAATGAATGAGTAAACAAATGGTGTGAAGAAGCTCCTCTAAAACAGTGTGGCAAACAATCCTCCATTTATGGTAAACATCAGCGGCCACCTCTTTCCTAGAAACTAAGAGCAATCATTCCAGGCGGCAAAGCCCTTTCAAATTGTCCTCACATGGCTCCTACTCTCCCACCCCAGGAAGGCGAGGACTTGGGTCCCCTGCCCTCATCTGAATAGGCTGAGTAGGTACAATACCTTTCTAGCTCCCCAACTTGGCAAGGCTAACTCTTGAGAAGATTGTTATCAGGCATCACAAATACAAATACCCATTGCCAAGCAAATAATAGAGATTTGTGACGTGGGCCATGTGGCCACCATATGGGTATCTTGCTATATGAACTAAAGTCCCAGAATTTCTAGAATTTCTTGTTTCTCAAGATAAATTGGAAATCTGTGTTTTTATCCAAAATCTCTCTGTTTTCTGATGTTGGCAATGGTATCATTCAGGATAGCTTAAGTTATGCTGTGGCAACTAAGAAACCCCAAATATAAATGACTAGGAGCAATGCAAGTTTATTTCTGGGTCATCGGAGGTATGCTGGGGACTCTGCTCTGTGTCATCTTCTGTGTCAAGTCAGGGACCCAGAATGAGGATAGCTCTTCCTCCCTCCCATCCCTGCCCTTCTCTCTGTTTGCCAAGCACAGAAATGGGAAGATAGTTAACCATTCTTTGGATCTTCAAGCATCTGCCAGATGGGATATATACTGCCTGTGCTCCCATTTCATGCATCAAAACAAGTCATGTGGCCACCGCTGATGTCTTGGGGTCAAGGCAGGGCAGCCTTGCATGGGCCAACAAGAAGTAGAAATCTGTGGTGAGCAGAACTATTGACTATTGTCACAACTAATACATTTTTGAAAGCACCGTTCAGTCCAGAGCTGGTCCATTGGACCCCAATCTCTGAGTTCAGGTGGTGAAGGTGAAATGTGTATTTGCTCCTCTTCTTTCCCCCACTTTCATCGGCTTCTGTCTCCCTTCTATCACCCTCTCATTTCTATTGGTCAGGATCCTCAACTGGAAGCAGCTATAGGGTAGTTCAGGGTTTCATAACCATGGCACTATTGACATTCTGAGCTGGGTGATACTGTTGGGGAGGCTGTCCTACTCACTGGAAGATGTTAGCAGCATCCTGGCAGCTGCCCTCTAGATGCCAGTAGCAACTCCCCCCACTCAGTTGTAACAACAAAAAAATATTCCCCAACATTGCCAGGTGCCCTCTGGTTGCAATCCAGGGGACAGTGGAAGGACCACCGGGCATTAAGATATTAGACAGGTCTGGAGCCCCATCCCACCAGACATTAGGATTGTGATCCCACAATATATTTAACAAGTCTCAGTGACCTCATCTGTAAAGTGGGGCTACTAGTAGTCTTCCCCGAGGAATTAGATTTTGTGGGGATAGAATAATCTTTTGAGTGTGAAGAGCTGTATAACCAGTTACATTAGAGTTTAGAGGCCTGCTTATTATAATCTAGTCAATGCTCAATGCCCAAGGGCTTCCTTTAGATAGAAATTATTTTGGAGATCTGGCAGTCATCAATGGTCTATAATAATATTCGCCATCAAAGTTATTACAGTTGCTGTGTGTTGGGTGTTTAAAACATGCCTGACAGCATGCTGTAATTTATATTCACTCTCCTGAGTAAAACAACAGCTTCCAAAGGTTGGGATTCTTGTCTGTTTTACAGTGACAAAATGGAGCTTCAGGAAGATTGCAGACATCTGGACCTAGGAGATGGTAGAGTAACCCAGATTCATTATCCCTCCCAGCTGGCATCTGTTTGTGCCTAGTAAGAGTGTCAAGAGAACAGAGCCACCTTGACAGACGGGATGAGGAAGTGGAGGGTGTGAAGGTCCAGGAAGTTCTGCTCGGCCCTCCTCATGGCAGTGGCTGCTCCATAGCCAAGAGCCACATCATAATTGTCATTGAACCAACAAGACCTGTTTATTGGCTACTCGCTATGTTGAGGCCCTTTGTGAGTGACCTCATTCAATCCTTACAAGCAATCTAGGAGGCCAGTACTACTATTGTCCCCTTTTACAGATGAGTGCCCAAAAGCCCAGAGTGGGGGAAAAACTGACCCACAGTCACCAATAAGGGAGTGGTGGTGCCTGGGTTCCCACCCAGGCCTGTGACCCTCAGGATTGTTCTTTGCATTCACACCCTGCAATTGTCCTATGCTATGCGTTCCCATAAGTCAGGGTCCCGGGACCCTATATGTGTACAGTCTCTGCTCTGCCTTCCTTCCCTGGCACCCACATGAGGTCAATTCCAGGAAGATGCTTGGACCATTCTGGCACCGTAGTCTCAGCCAGCAAACCTCCCAGCCCTCCCCTTCCAGCAGGCAATGCTTTGGATTCTCCTGATGTTTTATTTCTGGCTCTGCAAACTCCAGTCCAGCCCAGGAAGTAGCTGTCAGGCACATAAACTAGGTGCTGGGGGGAGTTACGGTGCTCATTCACTAAAAATCAATGGCAGTAGCAGTGACCCCACCCTGCCTGGCCTGGTCCCCTGGGCAGCCGCCACAAAGCCCGAGCTGCACCCTGCCACCCAGCGAGGACTCACAGTGCCGCTGAGACAAAAAATAACTGTTTGACGCCCATTAGGAAGGAAGGAACCGTGGGACTGAGTGGCCTGCTCGGGCGATGAATAGGTTTTCTCAGCACACAGATAAACAGTTTACAGTTCTGAAATCCTGTGTTTGAATTTCACATCTGCTCTCACTCTTGAGATTGGCACTGAAGGCAGCCCACCGTGCCATTCAGAGTGGCAGGGGCGACCTGAAGCCAGCTTCCCCCGCAACCCTTCCCCGTGGCCTTGGCTATGGGGCTGCGTTTGTCTGCTATTGCTACCGGAGTGTTTTGACTCAGGGAATGAAGGTCGTTCACTAAGGGAGACTTTCCGATTGAACAAACATATTGAAGGCCTACTCTGTGCCAGGCCACTTTGCACTGAGTTCCCTGATGACAGCAGTTTGGTGTGGTGGCCAATCTCGTTGGCCCCGTGTGGCCACATGGCACAAAGGAGGCTGGGACAAGACACACGCTTAGTTTAAAAGAGTTGTTCTTCCAGACCACAGGCTCCCAAGTGAAACTCATGCTGATATTAATTAAAAAAAAAAAACTCATACCTTTCAAAGTATATGAAAAGAAAGTTTTCACATGACCAAATCTAGGAAGCATATGGTGGGTTTATATGAGACATTTGTGTGTGTATGTGTATCAGTTGATTTTTTTAAATGAAGATTCTATATTTTTAGAGCAGTTCTGGTTCACAGCAAGACTGAGGGGAAGGTACAGGATTTCCCATTGGCTTCTGCCCTGAACATGCAACCCCAGTATGAACATTCCCCATCCTAATGGTACACTTCTTACAACTGATGAACCTACATTAATACAATGTAATCACTCAAAGTCCATAGTTTACAGGAGGGTTCGCACTTGATTTGCACTGGACAGATGCATAGATGCATAATGACATGCATCCATCATTACGGTATCACACAGAATAGTTTCACTGCCCTGAAAATCCTCTGTGCTCTGCCTCTTCATCCAGCCTCCCTTCCAACCCCTGGCAACCACTGATCATTTTACTGTCTCCATAGTTTTGTCTTTTCTGTTATGACACATTGAATCATACAGTATGTCTTTTCAGATCGGCTTCTTTCAGTTAGTAATATGCATTTCAGGATCCTCTACATCTTTTCATGGCTTGATAACACATTTATTTTTAGCACTAAATAATATTCCATTGTCAGGACGTATCACAGTTTATCCATTCCCCTACTGAGGGACATCTTGGTTGCGTCCAGAAACATCCACATGTGGGTTTTTCTGTGGACATAAGTTTTCAAGTGCTTTGGGCAAATACTAAGAAGCACATGGTAAGAGTGTGTTTAGTTTGGTAAGAAACTGCCAAACTGTTTTCCAACGTGGCGGTAGCATTTTGTATTCCCACCAGCAATGCATGAGGGTCCCTGTGAATCCACATCTCCACCAGCATCTGGTGTTGTCAGTGTTCTGAGTTTTGGCCATTCTAATAGGTGTGCCATGCTGTTTTAATTTGCATTTCCCTGATGACATATGATGTGGAACATCTTTAGCCTCTGTATATCTTGTTTGCTGAAGTGTCTAAGGTCTTTGGCCCATTTTTAAATCAGGTTGCTTGTTTCCATAAGGTTTTGAGCCTTAGAATTGGCCATTTGACCTTGAGCAAGTGGTTGCCCCACAGTATCATGGGAGAAAGGCTAGGTCAGTATGTTTGTTTGTTTGCCTTGAAGGAGACCTTTTTGGCAAACAAAATTGTTTTTGGAAACCTAATATCTAAACAAATTAAAAGGTATGGCTCTGGGAGTGGGGCTGGGACTCCCAGCCCTTGGGAAGCTGCTCATTCCTAAGAATCCCCAGGGAAACTTAGGACTGTAGCATTGTGTGACACTCCCTGGGCTTTCTTCAATCTCTGATTTGGAGAGATGAAAAGGAAAGGAAAGAATAAGGGATTGAGACCATTGATTTGTACTTGGAGAAAATGGCATGAAACCTATCTGTTGCAATTTCCACTCCATTCAAAAAAGCGGCTTAGGTAAAAGGAGGACTTTTCCTGTTCTTAGACTCTGAAGAGTTTGATGAAGTCCAGCCAGACTGAATAACTTAATAACAGGAGGGACAGAAATGTATCTGGGTCCCCAGGATTTTCCTACTCTGTGTCTTGTCTTGGATCCTGATCCATCTGTCTACTCTCTCTCTCTCTGCTGTCTCCTACACATGGTGGAAAACAGCCACTGACTTATCTGGGCCTCTTATGCCATCCCTAGAAAAAGTTTCCTCTTTCCTGCTCCCAACTTGAAAATCCCAAGGCAGGTCTCTGATCGGTCTAGTTTGGGTCAGGTGGCCCCAAACAAGCAGCTCTGGTCGTATAGAAAATGACTCCCCCATGTGATCAGGGAAGCATTTCCCAGACCAAATGGAGGGGGAGTGACACACAAGACCGTTAGGGGTCTTTGGGACTTTGAAACACTGAGGCACACAGCTTCTCATCCATCAGTATGCACAAGAACACTCAGGGGGTGGTTAAAGGTTGGACTCTCAGGCTACCATCCCAGAGGGGTTCGCTTGGATAGGTCGGAGGTAGAGCCCAGGATCACCATTTTTAATAAGCTCACTACATTCAAATCTCACTGATCCTCAGACTAAAACTTGAGAAAGGTGGCAGGGGAGAAATCTGGGTTTTTCTTGTGTGAAAGAAAAGGCATTGACACTCCAGTTAATTCTTGGCCTTCAGAAAACAGCCAGAACGGAGGGCAAGCTAGAGCTAGTGTGCAGAGAGCCAAACTGGGCACATCTAGCTCATAAAAATAACTGCCGTCAAGAGTTTGTCTTTTTTTCTGCCTTTCTCAGAAGAGAGAATAGAAAACCCAATTCCACCAGTCCCCTCTGCAGCCCCCCACTTAAGATGCCAGCTTCTCACCACTCAGTACCTCCTATCCCTCTGCCCTTTCTATTATTTTCTTAAGGTCTCATTACTAGGTTACTACCAAACATTTTCCTTCTCTTACATACTCTTCATATTTTATTGTATCTTATTAGCTGTCTTCTCAACTGGAATATGAGCTCTTTGAAGGCAGAAACTTTTAACTGTTTTTCATTGCTCTGTCCCCAGTATCTAGACAAGTGCCTGGGACATAGCAGACACTCAACAAATAATTGTCAAATCAGTGAATGAATGAATGGAGAAGACTGGTCCATTGGGTTCTAGTTAAGGGCTACAATAGTCAGTAGCTTCATGTTAATAAATGCTATATTCCAGGCCAGCATCTGTGTTCAAAGGTGAAGGTGACTGGTCAGAAATGTGAGTGGTGGCCTGACAGGGTAACTTGATCCCATTCTTCAAAGTTCATGTTGCCTCATCCTCAGATTGGATATAGACCTTCTTGGCTGTGCCATATTATTCTCCACACTTATCCTGCTCAGATACATATACACCTGACTCCTGAACATCAAATTCATCAATGGTGGGAGGCTGCACATTGATACCCATTCTTTTCTGAAAGGTCATGCATCTTTTTTCAGTAAATTAAATTTTATCTCTTAATGGTGTTAAGGGAAAGTCAAAGCATCTAACAGATGGGATGTGGAAAGCTTCTAGTGAAAGAGATCTATGTTTCCAACATCAATCTAACTCCAGAAAGTTCTTAATGATCGTGGGTACAGTTCCTGGGACACTGCAACTAAAATGATAAGAGTATCATGGTAGCAAAAATAAAACTTGTGGAAAGCAGGGTTTATAACTGCTTTGAAGAAGACCCTTGGCCTTCCACCTAAAAGCTGTGAGCTCTGTGGGCTTCAATACCTGTGGGAGGATCGTTTGTCAGGCCAGACAGCTCCCACCAGGAGAAGAGCTGGTATGCCTTGTTAGCCGTTGAACAGTGCTCTTTGTTGCCATTACCCTGGTGCATGTAAGTTGAGGACAAATGGACAAATCATGGCAACTGTATTTTCATATGGTGACTCAGGAGTGTTACTGGGGTCCAGGCTGGGGAGCGTGTGGGTGGCTAGATGCTCAAGAACTGAGGCATTCTGCTTCAGGAAGGAGCTGAAGTGACAGGTGGGGAGGGAGGGCGTTCCCACCCGGGGCTGCTGCTACCCACAGAGGCCGCCCATCCTCTCTGGGCAGGGAAGAGAAGGCATGACAGAGCTTGGCTGCCTGGAGTGCTGAGGGTGAGGACCTTGGAGCTCCCATTGATTAACCTGATTATTTGCTTAATGCCTGTCTCCCTAGCTGGACTGTCTGTTCCATGAAGGTAGCAACTATGTCTAATGTAGGGCCAGATATGTGGAAGGAGTTTAATAAATTGAATGAATTTATGTGTGTTCAAATAAATGAATAAAGATAGCAGTGCCAGAATTTTCTCTCTCCAGTCTGCATTTAGCCTTTGTCGAAGGTGAAGCGTTTTATTGCACGGATGGGCACTGTGCATGGCAGGCGGTCCCTTCCACTCCCGATCTCCCATGCTTTCATGCCGTGTACCTTTCAGGCAACTAATCTGTAAGTTCCATAGGGGTCTTCCAACACCGCCTCTATGCAAAGCTGGCATAACACTGGGACCTGGGGGAGATAGATGTCCATCAACAGAGGTGGGAACCAGGGCAAACGCGACCTCCATCCCCACTGTTGGGTCCCCAGCCCACTGGGGTCCAGTGACACCACTGGGCGGCCAGAGCTGCCGATTCTCCTGTGAGGTAGTGTAATAATCACTCTTCCAGGAACAGAACAGTCAGCTCCTTCGTCCTAAAATGGACCAGAGGAGGCCCAAGGCAGAGGCTGGAATCTGCTTTGAGGGCAGGAATGAGGCTTACTGACATAACTCCAGAAACAGGAGGCACTGGAAATGGCTGAAGATGAGTTTTTAGAGATGAAACAGACGGACGCATGAGTTCCCATCAGGAGAAAATGTAGGGCAGCTGCCAGATGCTCACTCCACAACCGAGTGGCTTTTCAGAGAGTGCTGGGCTCCTGCCAGCCCAGTGACCCCGCAGAGCAGTGGGGGGCACAGCAGGAGACAGGACCCCCAAGGCTACAGACCTACCTCTCCCGACCACACTGTGAGTGCCCCTAAATCTGGGGCCATAAGTAGGTTTGTGTCCCTGGCCTGGGATCGACACAAAGTAGGTTCTGTGGAAGTGTTGAATGAATGAATGAATAAATGAATCTCATAGGCATTTCTCCCTTCTGCCAGGATCTAAGGCAGAAATGCTCATACCAGCACCTGCCTACCAATAGTGGCTTCCTAGCTTCTAAAGGACTAATATTTTTACAGGGTTTGGTCAACCACACCTCTCTCTGCTCCATCCCTTTGCTATGCAGGTGAGGAAGAGGTCCATGAGCTGTCTGCTCCCTGGAAGCTGAAGCCCTCTGCCAGATGCTACCCTTACTGATTGTGTGATGTCGGTCAAGTAATTTAGCCTCTCTGAGTCTCAGTTTGTTCATCTGTAAAATGGGATAAGAATAATAATAATTTGTTGTGAGGACTCAATGAGCCATTATAGGTGAAGTATGATTCCATCCTCCTCCTCCTCCTATGTGAGGGCACAGAGACAGGGCAGTTGATCCACTGAAACTGGCAGGATGCTGAGAGAAGAGTAAGGCTGAGGATATGAGCAGATGTATGGTTTGGAGTTTAGCTTTTGCACTCAGGACACAGAAAAACTCATAAAATCAATCTCTCCACCTTGTGTGAATAGATGGCACATTTCTCCTTGAGAGGGGCTTCTTGGGCTCCCGGGAAGTCAGTGGTGACAAAGGGGAGCAGAGCAGGAGAGGAATCCCCCAGCACCAGCCCCTGGGCCTGGCACGCTCCCCTGGGAGAGATGGGCTTTGCCCAGGCTACAGGCAGGATCCCCGGAGGACCTGGAGTGAGCTGCTTGGATTCTTCTCATCTCCCTCTAGCTTACCCACAGTCCACTTGCCACTTCAGAAAGCTGCTGCCTTCAGGGACAATAGCATAGGGTTCCTGGTTTGCTGTCTACCTGAGCATTTCCTCAAGTCTCGCATTACCTACCTCTTAAAAGGGAATGTTCCTCTCCCAGCTGAGAATTTGCTCTGCAGACATCCAGCTCAGTTGGCTGGTTTCTGAAATCACTAGCCTTTCACTAGGAAAAAGCAAACCATTTATATGCCCACATTTAACCAAGGACATGCGTGAATCTGGCTGTGGTGCTCAGGAATGATTTCCAGAGAGTATTCTTTGTATGATGACGAGAAACTACAATTCTGGGAGATGGTGGCACCTTCCTGGGAGAGGGCATAAATAGAAAGTTCTGGCCTCAGGGACACAACCTTTCATCCCTGGCTGTAATCTCAGGGATCCTTGGCCTATGAATGGTTCGGATTCTTCTGATTTGATTTCTTCTACCCTGCAGGGGACAGTATTGGGCAAAGAACTGTAGAATTCATGTGATAAAAGAAGACACATTTGTTTCCAATTATCCAAATTATTGTTTGCTAATTGAAGTACAAAAGGGGTATTTTTTTTCTCCCTTGGTTGGTATAGGCACCCCTTCCCTTAAATCTCTTTGATTGATTAAAAATGCTTTTGGAGTGTTTATTTTAATCCATACATCGTTTTCCTGATTAGTAGTTTTCAATAATGTCCTTGCTCGTGAGGCAAGCTTTAACCAGAGGGCAGTTTGTCATCAGAGCTGCAGAAATGGATATATGTTATATAGGCACCACTGTGTATCTGTCACTGTGGCTGTATTTTTTTTTTAAGGTGGTTATCAATTTTGGGGACAAAAAATGACCTCCTTCTATACCATAATCATATAGATTTTCTCAGAGAGATGACTATTTTGGGGTGTCTGGTTTTCTGGAAACAGACTCTGAGAGAGATTTGCAAGCAGGGCATACATGTGGAAACAATACCTGATGGGTAGAGAGGAAAGTGGAGGGCAGCTATCTGATGCTGTGGGGAGCACCGTTGCTGGAATGATCCTTCAGAAATGTTCCAAACTGAGCCAAAGAGGCTGGGGTTTTGTGCCCCAACACTGACCAGTCTTTGGCTATGAGTTTTCAGGGAAGGGATAGAACCTGGGGTGACAGAACCCCTAGTTCCCGGAGAGGGAAGCAGCTGTGAGCACTTAGCCTCCATCACTCCAAGGCAAGATGAGCTAAGGGCGGTGGGAAATGAGTGCCTCAGTCCCAAGGAGGAACTGGGTAGCATCCCACAGCTTCCACTACACCCACCTGTATACAAACATCCTTTTACGCAAAGTATAGACGGACAAGTATTATTTTGAAAGACACATCTGAAAAGACACATTGGAAACCATTCTGTGCTTCAGCTGCTCAGATGGTTTGGCCTCTAAACTCTTTCTAGCATGGCACTCTGCAGGGTCTATGGTAGCTTTGTTTATCCTGGGCAGATGCAAAGAAGTTATCTCTGAACGTGTGCCAGCGAGCAGAGGAACTGATGATGTAGAACAGTTCCACGGGCCATCTCCTTCCTGCTCGTCATCTATCATCCCAACCCTCACCCTCTTTTCTGAGTGATGAGTACACTTTAAACACATAAAATTAATCACCACTCGAGGCCAGCCAGGTGTCTTGCCTCCAGAAATTATCTTGCTGCAGCAAAAGAACAGCTCGGATCTGATAATGTCTCATAATTTCCTATAAAGAGCACGGTGGAGTCATATGGGAGCCTCTGACAGGTCTGCAAAGTTCTGAGAAGCAGAGGGCCAGCATTTGCTTCATGCAAAGATCAGGTGACAGTCATTTCAGGTAAAGGCCCCATTTCGGGTAAAAAAAGAACACCTTGACCCAAAGCAGCACTAATTAAATCACCAACGCCCAGCAAAGGAGAATGCTTGTAGGGCAGAATCAGGTGCCCTCACAGAGCAGCCCTACTCCTTCTATAAACTTTAAGATGGCTTTGCAGAAGTCAGGTGCAGGCTGGGGAGAACTACACACTTAGCAGCAGATTATTAGATGATCCAACAAAGCTCTGATTTGGAAATTTCATCTGACAAGCCCTGCTTAACTTAACAGAGGCTGGTAGTGGCCATCTCTTGTACCCTGTATGTATATTTTATTTTAACTAGGCGGCCCTCTGGCAAAGTCCTGTACGTTTCAATCAATCAGAAGCCCCGTTTGCCAGCTCCATGTGGAGTTCACTGCTTCTGAGGATTTGCCAGAGAGAAAACAATCACAGAGACAGATATAAAAAATGATTGCCTTAATCAAATCACGTGGCATTTCCAATATCAAAATCCAGGAAGGCAGCACATTCTTGCAATATACAGATTTTGAGATCCACAAACACCAGGCGGGTTTTTACCGACGAGCTCAGCCTCCGTTTTAGATTAGTGGCAAATCCTTATAACTTGGCTCTAACTGAGAGCTTAGCTGTTGATATTAAGTTCCTTTTCAGAAACAATACTGCCTGCATGATTCCCCTTACTGAGAACATTCTCCCTCTCCATCGGAGACTCTCCATGGATGAGAATTAAGGCAAACACTTTATAAAATAACACTCTATAAAGACAGGTTGGCATGTTTGATTAAGAGAAGCCTCAGATAGAGTCTGTGAATAAAATAAAGCCATCCTAAGTGTGTCA